>JBBPBX010016255.1:12651-25297 GCA_038048925.1 Garcialebias charrua
TTTTTTTATTTATTTATTTTTTATTTTTTTTATTCATTGAGTTATCAACGTGATTACTCTATATTTTAATCACCAACACAGACCCCGCATGCGATGTGACCGGGTCGGACCGGGTGCAGCGAGTCCGCTCATCTTCTAAAATAGCGCTTATTATTAAACACATAACAGCGGAGTTATGAATTATAGTTGTGTCCTCAACTTTAAAAACAAAACCAGAGTTGTTTGTGCACTAAAAACAGCGTAACTCTTGGAAAAAGGAGCTGCTGTTACAAAACAGAGCAGGTTTACTGGATCTCTGCTGCACCTGTCTGCCTCTCCACACACAGCTCAGGCTGTGAAGAACGATGCCGACCGTCACAGTGGTCACTGTCTGACTCAGAGTCTGAGTCTGGCTCTGGAGGTTCAAATGAGTAGGGCTGGAGAACTCCAATTAGGCTGCCAGCCTTCGCGAACATCTTCAGGGTGCAGGACACGGGCGCAGTACTGCGCTGAAACCACGCCCACGCGCTGACACGCCCCCAGCGTTTCAGACCAGGGCACAATTATGTTTTTTCATTATTTTTGAGACTTAATTTTATAAGGTAAACAATGTTTTTAATCAGTCAGATTTATATGGGTGATTAATAACACATATTTATGCCGTGTGACAAACTCAAAACACACATTTAATTTTACTTTACACGGTCTTTAAGTCCACAAATGACAGCAGAGATAGACACATCATCAAGTCTTCCAAGTCAATGAGATATCCAGCTGTGTGCATGCCAACAGGGCAAATTGGCTCGCCTACTTCCTGTCTTCTAGCTGAAGAAATGTTATCAGTTGTGTTGAGGGACCAACTGACCAAGTGATCTTAGGCTACGTTCACACTGCAGGTCTTAATGCTCAATTCCGATTTTAAAAAAAATCAGATCTTTTGGTGTGAACGTTCACACTACATTTTATATGCGACCTGCATCAGACCTGCATGACTCCAGTGTGAACACTCTACATTGCAGAAGCGACCCGCATGCGCAGAAGAAAACATAGCGTGCTGATCAGTGCAGCTGTAGATGTGAGGAAATATTAAAAATGAGCTGCAGCTGTGTTCTGCTCCACGCCTCTTTTGGATCCGCGCTACGGCTCATGTCTCAGCCTGCGTGACGTGACACGCAGGCTACGAGTTGCTTTTTTGGGCTTGTTTTCATGGGACTGGTCGCTTGTTTTTGCCCCGAGATCTGTCAACACTGCTGATGCAGCACCCTGTGTTTGAGGAAGTAAACATGGACGCGCGCAACAGTTTTCAGTGTGTGTTCGTAATTATGAAGTTGTTGTCCAATTGGGGAAAGCTAAACATCCAAATGATTAAAGGCAAAAACTGAGAAGAAAGCAAGCGAGTGGTGTGTGCGTCGGTCTCACTGCAAGTACAGAGAGCTCGTCCCCCGCCCTCGCCCCCACCCCGCTCTGAGCTACTGCTGTCCCCTCTGTCTGTACAAACACGCGCGGGCTCAATTAAATGATCCGTACAGTTCTGAAAAAGTCAGATGTAAGTCACATGAGCGTTCAGACTGCAGTCGCTTTGAAAACATCGGATATATATCCGATTTAAAACCACATACTGAAACGGCCTGGGCCGGATTTGAAAACATCGGATTTGTCGCGTTCAGACTGTCATAAAAAATCAGATATGGGTCAGATGGGGCAAAAAAATCGGATTTGGGTCGGATTTGCCTGCAGTGTGAACGTAGTGGTTTAAAAGTCTTGTATTGAAGACAGCAGGTGATATGCATTTTGCCAAGGAATGTTTTGTTTGTAATCAATCATTGTCTCTTCAGCATAAAAATCTACAGTTATACGATCTACAGTTATAAGTTGAGTTGTGCCGTATATTTGTTTGATGCTGTGGAGATTACATTATTCTTAGTCTTTTCCAAACAAGAAGCAAATGCTTTAATTAACTGAAGAACACTGTGTTCAGTCAGACAAGAAGCATTCTTAAATGTCTTCAACTTGAACACTCTTCTCAATAAAGCATTATCTTCCAAGGCTAAAACTGATGGCCATTTAAGAAATCACGGAGTTTTCTTTTGTTGGTGTTTGACTATTTCTGCCCTGAATCGGTGGCTAAGCTCTGCTGTAATTTACCAGCTTTTATTTTCATACCAGCTGGGAACACTTGGAGGAGAGAGAAAAAAAGATGTGAGCATCTATCCAGATTGGCTTTCAGTCCATTTCCTTGTTTTTCTCATTCAATGCATCACAGCCTGCTCTAATAGACACTTAAATCCACCTGTGGGGTGAAAGTCAATGGGCATTTTTTATTATTTGGTGACATTTTGCTGACCTTTTCTTAATGGCTATGAAAACAGTCAATTAATTGATAATGACAACAATTATGAATCATACCCAGCTGTGATACTCAACTGTAACTGTGATGTTTTTAATTTTATTTTCTTACTCGGACAGCCTGCTTAATGTGGTTGCTCTGTTTTGACCTTCAACGCCTGAGTAAAAGAGTAAACGATCAGGGTCCAGAGGAACTGTGGTCGCAAAACAACAAACCACCTCTCATCCACAGAACTAATCCCTGTCTTCCAACAAGCCTTTAATTGAGCCATCATCAGCTGCTGATGTACAGATTCAACATCAATTAGAGCAACGAGCAGATTAAGAGGAAAGCGGAGAAAATTCAGGATGTTTGAGGGGAGGTCAAAAATTCAAAGTTCAGGCAAGGGAACTTCTTGGGATTTGGTAACCTAATGAACAGCTTGATTATTTTTAATACTTGATTGTGCTGGTTGAAGGCTGTGACAAAAATCTTGATAATGTATGTTTGTGTTGTTGTTGGACCGGCTGCCATCTAGTCGCTGGTGGACAGTCAGGAAGCTTGTTGCCTAATGAGCTGAAAGTCTGTTTTATATGAATGTCACAGAAAGTTAAACCTGCACAATTATCACTTACATTTCTTTCTCCCTTTATTATAAGTGCGATCTTGAAGTTTTTATTTTATTTTTTAAGGCAGACCTATCTATATTTTATCATTGCCGTTTCTGTGAACAAACCCCCCTCCCCCCCCTGAAATTATTGGAGTGATTTAAATTAAAAAAAATATATATAATCAGAATTATTTATTCATGTTTATATAAAAACTAGGGATGTACAATATTGGAAATTTTGGCTAATATCCAATATGCTGATTATGTTAAAACTTATTTGGCTGATAACCGATACAGATATTTTTATATACTTTCTTTTGTCAGAACATAGCCCTCTTTTTTATTCTTATTTGCTATAAAAATTGTGTAACAGCTGTAAGAGCTGGTGACCTATATTCAGTAACAGCCATATGATATGCATAGGACTTTATTGTATATTAAATGAAAACTGTTAAATGTTATTTATTAGCATTAGTCACCTGCGATGCTGTCTCACTTGTGGTTCCTAGCTGCAGTGTGGGATCCTCTGCTCGCCTGTGCATGAAGGACAGCCTTTTTAAGTTCAAAGGTTTTGTCTATCCATTGTGCTGTAAGACTGATCATGCTAACGGGGCTAACACATGACGTCCAAATGTTTGTGGTAAAACTCACCCAAGTGCTATCGGCTATTAGCTTCTCAATGATGTCGAAAATGACAGCTTGTAACTCGGGTAAGGTTATGTCGGAATGATATCTCACACTGGGGACGATGTAGCGAGGCTCAACTTAGTCCAGAAATATTTGGAATCCAATATCCTCAACAACAAAAAAATCCATACCGCCGACATTTCGACTTCTTCCTCTCCGCCGTGATCAAATCAGGTAGGCACGCGTGACATCGCAACGTTGTCATACAAAAACAGTGCCTGTTATATTAGTGAGTTATTTTAATGGAATGGCCAATGTCCGATATTTAACTTTAATGCTAATATCAGCCGATACCTTGCCGATAATATTGTGCATCCCTAATAAAAACAAAGGAAATTCATAAAGTTTGAACCAGAATGAGTACAGGTATTTATAAACTGTATGCCATCATTGCATCCTAGTAAATGGTTTCAGCATTGACACCATTTAACTACATCCAGTCATTAAAAGTTAATATTGAAACATTATTTGCATGAAAGAAAAACAATGTTAACTATAAAACATGTACATAGTAGTTATTGGCATGGTCATTATTTGTTTAATCACTGTATTAACAACACAAAGCTGTTTGTGTATGTCCTGTACATATTGCAGTTCTGACAATAAAGTTGACTTTGACTTTGACATTCCAACATGGCGGCGCGTGCAAACGTTGCGGCTTCTCTCTCTCCCAGCAACACGGTGCTTTCGTCTGTCTTGTCCTGCACGCCGCAATTTGCCGGCACGTCTTTGTCTTGTCTACGTGTTCAAGAACGCAAGTATAGCCGTGAATTCCTGCTTGATGTCGGAAAAACCGCTCATTTGGGAATAAACAGCGAACTTCAGGAGAAGCTACATGAGCTCGAGGTGGAGTTACATCAGCTTCGTGACTGCGAGCTGCTCTGGAAGCCAGCCCCGACCTTCCCTCCATCGCGCCCGCCGTGGAAGTACCACAAGCGGCGTGACGCTTCACCGCGCCCGCCATGGAAACGCCACAAGCGGCGTGACAGGAAACAGAAGCGGGGTAAACGCGGAGGTATCAGAGCTAGGCTAGCAGCTAGCCCACACAGGCCGGCGATCCCATCCATGGTTCTGGCTAACGTGCGCTCCTTGGACAACAAATTGGATTATATACGCCTGCTGCGAACGACACAAAAGACTGTGAGAGACTGTTGTGTGTTTGTATTCACGGAAACGTGGCTCAACAACAACGTTCTGGACCATGCTATTCAGCTGGAGCAGCTAACATGCTACAGAGCGGACCGAACCCTCGAGGGAGGTAAGAAAAGGGGAGGGGGGCTCTGTGTTTACATCAACAACGCATGGTGTCGTGATGCTGCTGTGGTCTACAAACACTGCTCACATTTAGTGGAGTTCATGACTATTAAATGCAGACCGTTCTTTTTACCGAGGGAGTTTACAGCTGTTTTGATTGTTGCTGTATATATCCCCCCAAGCTCCAACAGCAAAGATAGAGGTGAGGCACTAAATGAACTATATCTGCACATCAGTGAGCAACAAACAGCCCACCCTGATGCTTTTCTCATCACGGCTGGTGATTTCAACCATGCAGATTTAAAGAGTGTTCTTCCAAAAACATACAGAAACATAAACTTTGCAACAAGAGGAAACAACACCCTGGACCAGGTTTACACCACCATGAAAAATTCCTACAGAGCCATCCCCCTCCCCCACATTGGTGCTTCTGACCATATCTGTGTTATGCTAAAGCCAGCATACAGGCCACTGGTGAAAGTCACAAAACCAGTCCGCAAGCAGATACGAGTGTGGCCAGAGGGGTCTTCAGAGGCACTCCAGGACTGTTTTGACACCACAGATTGGAGTATGTTCAAAGAAGCTGCTACCACAAACAACACCACATGTCTCCAGGAGTACTCAGACACTGTATGTTCATACATCACCAAGTGCATTGATGATGTAACCAACCTTAAAACCATCACTGTTCGGGCTAACCAGAAGCCATGGCTGACAGCTGAGGTTTACAGACTCCTGAGAGCCAGGAATGCTGCCTTCAAAGCGGGAGATCAGGTGGGCCTGAGGGCAGCCAGAAACAACCTGGACCGGGGCATCAGAAAGGCAAAGAAGCAGTATTCTGGGAAAATAGCTCACCGTTTCAAGGACAGCAGGGATACACGCAGTCTGTGGCAGGGAATACAGACCATCACAAACTACAAACCACCCCCCCAGACCTGTGACAGCTCAGCCTCTGCGCTGAATGAACTGAATGAGTTCTTTGCTCGGTTCGAGGCAAGTAACAGCACACCAGCACATAAACTCCCCCCCTCTCCTGATGGCCAGGTGCTGACGCTGTCCTCAGACAGCGTAAGGCGATCATTCATAAAGATTAACGCCCGGAAGGCCTCTGGTCCTGACAACATACCTGGTCGTGTGCTGAAGGACTGTGCAGGGGAACTCGCAGCGGTCTTCACGGACATCTTTAACATCTCACTGAGCCAGGCCATCGTCCCCACCTGTTTCAAAGCCACCACCATCATCCCTGTCCCAAAGAAGGCAACGCCCGCATGCCTCAATGACTATCGCCCAGTAGCACTCACCCCCATCCTGATGAAGTGCTTTGAACGGCTAGTCATGAAAAGCATCACATCTGTCCTCCCTGACTCCCTGGATCCCTTCCAATTTGCATACCGACCTAATCGCTCAACCGACGATGCCATCTCCTCTGCCCTTCACACAGCTCTCACACATCTGGACACGAAGGACTCCTATGTTAGAATGTTGTTCATCGACTTCAGCTCGGCATTTAACACCATCATCCCCCAACAGCTCATCCTTAAACTGGACAGTCTGGGGCTGAACACCTCAATGTGTAACTGGCTGCTAGACTTCCTGACCGGGAGACCACAGACAGTACGGATCGGGAGTAACACATCTAGCACCATCACATTGAACACAGGGGCCCCACAAGGATGTGTGCTGAGCCCCCTTCTATTCACCCTGCTAACACACGACTGCACACCATCGTACAGCTCCAACCACTTCATCAAGTTTGCGGACGACACAACAGTGGTAGGTCTCATCAGCAACAACGATGAGACGGACTACAGGAACGAGGTGAGCCGCCTGGCCTTGTGGTGCGGACACAACAATCTCACTCTCAACGTGGAGAAGACAAAGGAGATTGTTGTGGACTTCAGGAAGAGGGATGCCCAACATGCCCCTCTGACCATCAACAGCACCGCAGTGGAGAGAGTAGACAGCACCAAGTTCCTGGGAGTGCACGTCTCAAAGGACCTGTCCTGGAGCAGGAACACTGCAGCACTGGCAAAGAAGGCTCACCAGCGTCTCTACTTTCTCCGCAAGCTGAAAAGGGCTGGAGCTTCAACCCCCATCATGAGCACCTTCTACAGAGGTGCCATAGAAAGTGTCCTGACCAGCTGCATCACTGTGTGGTTTGGTGCATGTACTGCATCATGCCGCAAGAGCCTCCAGCGCATTGTGAGAGCAGCTGAGAAGATCGTGGGCACCTCCTTGCCCTCACTGCAGGACTTACACAGCAAACGCCTCACTCGGAAAGCCCACCGCATGGCAGGTGATCCCACACACCCACTACACAGCTGCTTCAGACTGCTGCCATCAGGGAGGAGACTGAGGAGTCTCCAGGCTCGAACCAGCAGACTGAGAGACAGCTCTGTTCATCAGGCAGTCAGAATGCTAAACACTCTGCCTGCTCTGCCTCCCCTCCCATTTGAACTGCCTTAACACTAAAACTTTCTCACATATTATCACTCAACACAAAGTTTTTAACACTAGTCTCTGTGTCATCAAACGGGTTAATCACTAAACTCTCGGTCATGTGCTCATACAGTTTGCACTACTTCTCATACTTGCACTAATGTCTGTATTACATCACTGCCTATAATCATAATACTGTTTACATTCTCTGTTTACATTTATTAATACTGTTTACTTTTATTACTACTGCTTACATGTAATTACTACTGTTTACATTTATTTACACTACTCTAATATCTACACCACTGCTGGTACATATACAGTGTGCTCTGAACGGTCTTATTTAGGGATGCCCAATGTGCCTTACTGCATATGCCACTTTTTGCCTCTACAACAACATCAACTACTACCTCATACATATACTGTGTACATTGACTCATACGCTGCTTTGCCACTTTGCAAATGTCAATGCTAGAAACCTTTAGTTTATTTTAGTTATACTTTTTATACTCTTTTTTTATACTAGTATGCAAAAACTCAGGACAATATTATGTTCATTAAATGTTTAATGTTTTAGTTTTAGAGTTGGTGTAAATTTTCATACTCTTATACCACTATGCAAAAAACTCAGGACAGTGTTAGTTTTACTATTTTATGCTTATGTCTATTATTATATGTTTCAGTGTTTCAATGTTTAGATGTTTACTGTTGCACCGAGGGACTGAGAGAAACGCAATTTCGGTCCTGTGTATGTCCTGCACTGTACATATTGCAGATCTGACAATAAAGTTGACTTTGACTTTGACTTTGACTTTGACTTTTGACTTTGTATCCTAAATACGAATCAAGACTTGAATGCCAACCAAAGCAAAACATTATTTAAACATTCTACACATAAACTGATCAGAGAGGATTTAAATAAGATAAGGCTATTTATTGTGAGAGATGCATTACACTAACACATTTACTTTTCCCTCACATTTCTCCAGAGGATAATTTACAGCTCTCACCAACTGTTTTTTTTTTTGTTCATTTCAGATCCAGATTTTTGGACTTGCACTTCCCTACATTTCTTTTGAGTTGCTAGACATTTCCAAGCTGTTCTTTCTCACATCTATCATTTTTGGAATGTCTATTGTTAATTTTACCAATATTTCTTTAGCCAGTTAAAATGATTGACTCCTTCCCAATAATCTTTAAAAATGTCTTAATTTGAAATTTCTTAATTCTGTGGTCCAGTATTGAAGTCTACATTTTGTACAGCTCTAACCTGCTGATACCGGTTTTGTTTAATTGAGATAATTAACAATACAAAATATACTTTCTTTTCAATTTCTGATAAAAATGGGAGCTCCTCATAAAAAATGTTTACAGTGTACAAAGTTTTCATTTACAAAGCTATCTTTGTCAATGGAAACATATAAATAACACCCTCTGGGTTATTCGGCTACCAGGTTACCCTGGTTGAAATTCCGGTCTGAGGGCCCTTCTGGGTGGAGTTTGCATGTTCTCTACGTGCATGCGTGGGTTTTCTCCGGGTACTCTGGTTTCCTCCCACAGACCAAAAACATGCATGTTAGTCTGATTGGTAACTCTAAATTGTCTCTAGGTGTGAGTGAGAGAGTGAGTGGTTGTTTGTCTCGTTTGTCCCTGTGATGGACTGGAGACCTGTCCAGGTTGTACCACGCCTCTCGCACAGTGATAGCTGGACATGGACACCAGTGGCCCCCTACCCAAAAAGGAAGCGGGTAAAGATGATTGATGGAAGTATGGAGTGTAGGACAATAAGTTTGTATTCAGACATGATTTAAGGTGTTTAACCAAAACCTATAGATCTAAAAAGCTAAATTTGATTAGAAAAACAAAAAACGTGCTACCATGGGAATTAACCAAGATGGCTGCTTGGATGAGTGGCATTGGTCTCAACTTACAGTGTGAACATAAAACATACCTCCAGGTTTGGGGAGAAAGTTTTATTCCCAGATTCCGGTTAGTCAAAATTCACTCTGTCCGTTGACTGTTACTCCAGCGTCAATTTGAAACTGTCTTCTGTGGCTGACCACAGACTTTCCATTCATGTCCCACATAAACAGACAGCAGCAGAAAAATTCCTCTTCCGTGTGCTTAGATGATGGATTCTGGGAAAGTTGGGCTCAGACTGCAGGGTGGCCTGAATTTTGAGGAGACTGTTGAAATATGAAAGGTCACAGAACTCTGGAGTGTCGAAGTGAATGCTCACTCGCCCTCACCCGGGCTGAAAAAATATGCATATTCAGGGATTATTTGAATCTGGAATAATTTCTGTTATTTGCTGAACACCAAGCTCATTAAATCTGGTTCACGGTGTCTTATATGAAAAATTTGCTACATTAACTTTAATCAGAAAATTGCGGGATCCAGTCCATAATATTAAACAATATCTTTCTAGCACTAAGAACAAATTGCTATAAAAATCAGCTTTGTAGCTGTAACAAAAATCCTTGCTGACCCTATTCTGACTGTGAAACAATAACAGATGAGCAAATGAAAATACAGAAACATTCATTTTGACAGCAAATCACAAAATCTGCAGAAATGTGTTCCTCTCAATACACTTTACCTCTGGGATTTTACGACAATTTCATTTTTCTATGCTCCCCTTTGCGGTCAGGGCTTATTGCTGCGGCTCTTTATCCAGATTAAATGTTTTTTTTCTTCATAAATAATCTATACAAACCTTAAAAGGTCACCTGATGCAAAGCTAGCCAAATAGACACTGTAGTGGGTGCGTGGTGCCGGGATCAAAAGCCGCTAGTTCTGGACTGAGATGCAACCGCTTGCATCTGTAGGTTAAATGCAACTTTGGCTCAACACAATTTGCAGGATTAACCTTTATTAACAAAAGCTTGAGTGGAGTGTTAAAGCGATCTCAGAGATGCTGTGCTTCACAGAAACCGAGCCAGGCTTGACCTTGACAAGACCCTGGTAACAAAATCCACTTACATTCAATTTGAATCCATTTAGTTGAGCTTCTGAGTGCCTTCAGTATGGCGCTTTGTTAAAATAAAAAAAATAAAAGTAATAAACAAGAAAACTGGATTGAATGTATTTTTTCCACTGATATGCATTTCATTTGGACATTTTGCTACATTATCCATATTCACATTTGATAATATTGCTCAAAATGCCACATTAGCATGATTGAAACACAAAACCTGCATTTTGTTGGATGGATAATTTGTTAAAGTAAACAGTTACACAATCATTTTGCCATAACCTTTGCAGGATTAATGTCTTGGATTATTGTCTTGCTCAGCAGCAACGAAAAGGAGCACATGCGTGACCGTTTAGCATCTGAGCGCAAAATGTAAGGTTAAAGTTTTCACACACCACACTGTCCTCATGAGGTTTGTAGTAATGAACTTGTTGTCACTGCCTCACATGTTTGTGAAACATTTCATAACCGCAAACTCAATATTTTGTAACACAGCTGGATTCTTAAGGTTACTGATACGGCCGGAAATCCAGTAAGAGCCGCAGATACCAGGAGGATTACCGAGAATCAGAATCGACAGCATTATGTTCAGCTTAGATTAAGGCTCGTCTGTTCAATGACTCAAGCTGCAGTCTTCGTTCTGCACGTCGAAGGTTTCACAGGAGGTCTACGTTGTTGCCAGAGAGCTCTGAGAACACTGCCTCGTAACGATTGAAAAAGGAAGGAGTGAGATGGGGGAAAAAAAGGAGTTGGGACATAGATCAAGGAAAACTGCACACCTACAAGACTTCAGAAATATCTTATTTTCTTTAAAGTGCCATGCATCTTTTTCTAATGTACCACCCCTGGTGCACCTTTGAGTTTTCATATAACGCTGCCTCCAGATTCAGAAATGTTTTATAATCAGAAGTTTGTATCGACTAAAATGTGAATGTTATCTTGGACCACAAATTCTTTCTTCTGAGAATTATTTTGTTACCCTTTGCCACTGGAAAAAAAAAAAGAACAGAAAAGAGCAAAGAAGACGGAACACTCACACTTCTTTGATATTGTTGGCAAAATAACTTGATTTATTATACATTGTAACGCCTTATTTATTCTTCCTTGCTAAAAGGCAGCAACAAGAATGTATGAGTAATGAACGTCACTGCTTGAACCTTTTCCTCGCCCGGCATTCCAACACGTTTTGATGTCAGCGGCACCACATTCCTTCAGATGTTCTTGTCCTTGACGCATTTTTGTAATTACCGACTCCCTTTCTGCCTTCCATTTGTCTCGTTCCCCTCTTCATGCTGGCTCCACGTTGCAGCGTTGCCAAATTTTATGACGATCCTTACCGATAAATGGAGCGAGTTTAACTTGGTTGCCACAATGCCTTTTTTTTTTTTTAGCATTCAAACAGAAGCCTCATAAACGGGGGCACGTAGCCATCTGGTCAAGATTAGATTTGGACGGAAACTGTGATTTGTGTCAGCATTTTCATGCCAGTCACATTTTGTGGGGGTAGAGGAGTATAAATGTATATATTATATATATATGTAAGTATAAATTGACCACTGCATTGACCTGTCTGCTCTACCCCTGTCCGAAAAACAAAAAGTCAAAAATCTGGGAGTGATAATGGATCCTTCCATGAAACTCAACAGTCATGTAAACATGATCGTCAAATCCTGTTTTTTCCAGCTGAGGCGTCTGTCTAAGCTGAAGCCCATATTATCCAAAAAGCACCTGGAGACAGTGATTCACGCATTCATTACATCTAGGCTTGATTACTGCAATTCACTTCTGTTTGGCGTCAGTCAAGCCACCATTGCACGATTACAACTGGTTCAGAACGCAGCTGCCCGATTTTTAACCAGCACACGCAAAAGAGAGCACATTACACCAGTCTTGGCCTCCCTTCACTGGCTACCGGTTCATCTTCGAATCCAATTCAAAATTCTCATGTATGTCTACAAATCGCTGAACAGTCTCGCCCCCGCCTATCTCTCGGATCTGATACACCCATATGTCCCTCCACGTGCTTTGAGGTCAGAGGATCAGGTACTCTTAATAGTTCCAGAAACTCGCCTTAAGCGCAGGGGTGACAGGGCGTTCTCTGTAGCAGGCCCAAGACTCTGGAACGAGTTACCGCTGCTCATCAAACAGGCCCCCTCCCTCTCGGTTTTCAAATCCCGGTTAAAAACTCACTACTACTCCATTGCTTTCAATGCCAGCTGATTTGTATTGGATCGTTTGATTTATGATCTGCAATGTTTTTATGTTTTTCGTGTTGTACTTCATTGTCTGTGTTGCCTGTTGCGTGTTTGTTTGTCCAGCACTTTGGTGTGGACTTGTTCCTGTTTAAAGTGCTTTATAAATAAAATGGTATGGTATG
>JBBPBX010016255.1:25832-48399 GCA_038048925.1 Garcialebias charrua
ACACCCATATGTCCCTCCACGTGCTTTGAGGTCAGAGGATCAGGTACTCTTAATAGTTCCAGAAACTCGCCTTAAGCGCAGGGGTGACAGGGCGTTCTCTGTAGCAGGCCCAAGACTCTGGAACGAGTTACCGCTGCTCATCAAACAGGCCCCCTCCCTCTCGGTTTTCAAATCCCGGTTAAAAACTCACTACTACTCCATCGCTTTCAATGCCAGCTGATTTGTATTGGATCGTTTGATTTATGATCTGCAATGTTTTTATGTTTTTCGTGTTGTACTTCATTGTCTGTGTTGCCTGTTGCGTGTTTGTTTGTCCAGCACTTTGGTGTGGACTTGTTCCTGTTTAAAGTGCTTTATAAATAAAATGGTATGGTATGGTAAAAATGGTATGGTATGGTATAAATGTGACCTTTTTGAGAAGAAAAAACAAACGGGGAAACTTTCTGTAAATGCAGACCATGTGCTGTGCCACCATACTAACAAGGTTACAATGGCGTGAGAGCCGGCCAGCCCTTCGGCACAGCTGAAATAGCAAGAAGCAGAGCCAGGAGCTGAAATACTATACACATGCTTCTTACACTTCCCCTGTCTCTCAATATAACTCTCAAACTTTGGTTTCTCTTGCCTTTTTCAAGCTCATCTCATTTTCTCTTCTTATACAGTATATGCTCTTTGTCATGTGGCCTCTGTTCCTTTTACTTCATTTCCATTCTGGCCCTTCCTATTAAATTCCTCCCACACTTTTTTTCCCCACTAGTAGTAAGTGAGAGGTTAGGGCTTCATTTGAATATACTTTGTAATAATCTATATGATCCTCTTTCTTACTGGGGCGTGGCATCATTTCACAGTTGTGCAGCCATGGTGGTGGTATGAAATAATCTGCTCAAGGCTCATTAAGATAGCCACAAGCTAATGTGGAGAAGGAGAGTACTGGAAATTAAGTGCAGGGGCTGCTTATTCATCCTTGCTCCTCTTCTGTTGGACAATTGCAATTACTCAGAGTTGGGAAAGATTCCAGAGAAGAGAAGAAGAGGTGGTGGGAGGACGGTGGAAAAATCTCCATTCTTTTTAGCCTCTAAGAAGTTGCAGTTTTTTATGCTTGCATATTCAGGTGTTAGATGTTTGTAATGCAATAGAAGGGTATTACATCTGAGAGCATTTTACTGGTACAAAATGTGTGTTTTTGCTTCCTCTGCAACTTCAATTGAGTTTTATTTTATTTATATACTGTATATATATAATTTATTTTTTATAGGAAAATACAGTTCCTTTGCTTATACTGTATCATGTTTAAAAAAGGAAAGTAGAAAGCCTGACCTCCTCTGGTTAAATTGGTCATGTTCCAAGTCTGGACCAGGCATCCCTCATTATTAAATTAATAAAACCAGCCAAAAGACAAAAAATGATAGGCACTAAAACAGCTCCGACATGTACCAAGATTAGTTATTTTTTCTCTCTTGCATATGGGTCACATGTTTCTATACGAAAGTTACCTTTTCATATACAATTTTGTAAACATCAAATTAAATATTATGTGGGTTTCAATATTTAATGAAAACTGAATTTTTTATTATTATATAAAGTGTGTAAAGCAGGTTTTTGGCCTAAATATGATTTGACATGTTTTTGAGTTTTACACAACTATGTTTGCTCGTTGTGTGTTTTCAGGTGAAATCAATAAATGTCTCATTATTGGTGTAGTTGAACAGCAAACTTTGAGACTTTTGAGATTATAATCCTATAGGAAAACGTGTTTGTGGCTGAGGCATGTTATTTCTAAACCATATCAGGGTTTAGGTTGCAGTGGTGGAGAAAGTACTCAAACACTGTACTTCAGTAAAAGTACAAATAAACAGGCAAAAATGTACTCTAGTAAAAGTAGAAGTACCACATTAACGTTTTTACTTAAGTAAAAGTAAATGAGTACCGTACTTGCTTTTAAAAATACTTAAAGTATTAAAAGGAAAAGTACTTGATGAATATATTACCTAATGCAATGGTCTACAGTATCTTTAAGTGTGCCTACCATATGTATATTTTCGGTAATACATTAATAGTGTTGAGCAATTTTAATGAACATCGCTGCAGATAATGCATGTTTTTATTGTTTGTGACACAGTTCACACTTGGACTTGTGATTCTGTACGTCAGTCTTTCAATAGTTTGTCAATAGCCTTTCAATAGTCTTTCAATAAAGCCATGGGTGGTGCGTATCCTCTGGCTGACTTTCCGCGGTTGAATCCATTTGGAGTGTGTTAGCAGTGCTGTGGGTGAGCCCAGCTCAATGACGTATATACTAAAATATACGTCATTATATACGTCATTGGCCCAGCTCTTCTTGAAGGTGGGTCTAACGTTACCCGCCCACTTTTCAGTGATTCAGTGGACCAACTCCCTTCTCGCCATTGGTTACTTTCAAACTAACGAACAAATAAAAAAAACACAACGTGAATGTAACTTGTAACGCAACACATTATAGAAATGTAGTGTTTAATGTAAAATGTAGTGTAGTAAGTTGAAAGTACCCATGTTTAACTCAAGTAAATTACATAAACCTCAAAAATGTACTTAAGTACAGTAACAAAGTACTTGCACTTCGTAACATCCCACCACTGGGTATAGCAGTCACCAGTGGTAGATCTAAAGTTATTGGCACTCACAGACCGATAGGTACTTCAAATGAAGAATGGTTTCTTAAAATACATTTAGCTGTAAATCTCTTTACTCTGAGAAATTGTAAAAGCCCGCTTCTTTCTTTTGGAGCTATTAAAAAGGCTCAGAAGTCACCAAACTTGTGCTCAGGGAGCGTTTCGATGCCCTAATGGCTCTTTAAATTGCAGCTGAAACATATTTTTCTGCTCTGATGTCCAAACCTTGCTCACGGCATCAGGAAGACTTTTTTTCTTTTTCTTTTGCGAGCAAAAACACAGCAGCGCTTTCGGTCGATAAAGAGTGTACTTATTTTCTGGCGGGCCGTGTCAGTGCATGCATTAGATAACGTTTTATTTGATGGTGTTCAATGGCTGACTCGTCCTCACCTCTCGCCCAGGCCTCTCCTGCTCTCCAGCCCACATGCGCCATGTAGAACCAAATGCTACAGACATCCACCCACTGACTCACATACGCACTCTCAGAAACGCACACTCCCGCACTCCGCATCCTTCCTCTGGAGGATTCTGGCAGTTGTTTATGTTATTGAACTGGTTATCACATTACAGCTGGAACATCACCAGCCTCAGAGAGGGCGAGAGAGAGTCCTGCCGCTTTCTCAAGAAAGAACAGGAAAAAGCAGAAAGATCTCAGAAGAAGAGCAGAGGGAAGACTTTATAAAATATGTTTGAAATGTTCTTGCACTACATTTCTTGGGATCATATACTGTATGCTTTTCACTTCTTTTTTTTTTTTTTTTTACAAACAAAAACAGCTTGGACTTAACTTTACACATCAGTTTAGATTATTTTTAAGTTTTTAAGATTTACGTTTTCACATGATTTTTTTATAACTAGAAAGTGGCATTTATTGAAGGAGTGCATAAAAAAATGAAAGTTTGCTACTTGCAAAACAATTAAAATATGTAGCTGGTAAAAGATTTAAAACAAAATTTTAGAAATAAATAGATTTTTTTTCTTCAGAAATCAGTGCTTATAACCTCTTTTTATTAATTTTTAGGGCTTTTATATATTTAATGTTTAATAGGTTGAAGTTGATATAAAAATAATGGTAAATACTTTCAGAAGCTTCAATATATTCAAAACAGTGCAGCAAGGATTTTGTTGAGAGTTTGTAAATTTGAACATATTACACCCATTCTCCATAACCTTCATTGGCTTCCTGTCGCCTACAGAATTCAGTACAAAACTGCTCTCATTACACATCAATGCTTACACGGAACTTCACCAGATTATCTAAAGGACATTCTTGCACCATACTCATCCACCCGGTCTCTACGGTCACAGAACAGTCATCTACTTCACATTCCGAGAACCAAATTAAGGACCATGGGAGACCGGGCTTTCAGTGTGGCTGCCCCCCGCCTGTGGAACTCTCTTCCTGACTGCCTAAGAGCTCCACAGTCACTGGTTGACTTTAAGAGCGGCTTGAAGACCTTTCTTTTTAACCAAGCATACTCTGCCTCCTCATGATTCTATCTTTGATCTTAGTTGATACTGTTATTGATTTTACTTGTTTTATTACTTGTTTTATTGACATTTAATTCTGTTGCACTTTATAGCACTTTGAGATTTTCATTAATGAAAAGTTCGTTATAAATTGAATTCATTATTATTATTATTAAAAAACAGCATCTAAATAAGTCAAGTTACTTTGATGGATTGTTTAAACTGTCTTCCAAAGCTCTGTCAGTGGGTGAGATTGGAGATTTTGCAAAAACATTGTTTAATCTTTCAACTTACTGAAAATAATAGGTTTTGCTGACGCCTCTTCTTGATATCTACATTAGGAGAATTAAATTTAATATTTCATTTAACTGAGGGGTGAGCACAAGTTTTCAGTTGTTACCATAAGCATAAATGATTCATGTGTGAGTATTTCCAGTTTTAAAATACAGAGAAGTAACTCTGAACTCTGAATGATATAATGTATTGATTTTATTTAGGGATGCACAATATTGGATTTTTGGCCGATATCCGATACCAATTTTTTAAATATACTTTCCTTTGTCAGAACATAGCCCTCTTACTTAGACTTATTTACTACAAAAATTGTACGAACAGCTGCAAGAGCTGGTGACATATTCAGTTACAGCCATATGATATGCATAGCACTTTAACTTATATTAAATAAAAAGTGTTAAATGATATTTATTAGCATTAGTCACCTGTGATGCTGTCTCACTTGTGGAGGCTTGTTCCAGGTTCCTAGCTGCAGTGTGGGATCCTCTGCACTCCTGTGCATGGACGGCCTTTTTAAGTTCAAAGTTTTTGTCTATCCATTGTGCCGTAAGACTAACGCCAAAATTACACCACACGCGTTGCGGCTCCGCCCCGCTCCGGTCCGACCTCCGCAGCAAATACGCACCCATTATAATCAATGACAGAGTTTACACTGGCTCCGCACGGCGGCGGCGAGGCGGAGAGCGGACGGCAGTCCGTCAAAATTAGAAATTTTTCTATTTCTGCCGGACGCCGGAGCTGTGCCGGAGTCAACTTTTGAAGATTACGTCGCACCAACAGGAAAAGGAACGAGCACAACTTCCGTATTTACAAAATAAAATCACCACGGGCGGACTTAATCCTAGCTCTATACGGATTTATTTGTACAAAAATGCTTTCAAACTATCATTTATGACTACGCCTACAAACGCAATACAATAAATAAATAAATAAATAAAGTATTTTATTCTGAAATGTAATACATCACTTCCTGTTGCTCAAACCATGTCCTGTCGCTCATTTACGAGAGAAGATCAAGGCAGCAGTCTCTACTGTTGTTCTCCTTCTTCCACCGAATGAATTGTTTTGTTCTGACTTACTTATTTATCACTTGATTTATCGCGCGAAATTTATCGTTATCGTGATATTTCAGAGTATTATCACGATAACGATAAATTTCGTGATATAACCCCCCACAAAAATCAAATGTATTTATTTGACAAAATTAACTTAACATGTTGCTTTGCAGTATTATATAAAATTTTAAAAAACAACAAGGGGTAATTTTACTGAAATTACTTTATTTAGTAAAGTATTTAGTCTCCAAGTAAAACTACACCTGCACTTTAGTTTTTGTGGTGGTTTTTTTAATCTATATTTTGTGCAGACTTTTTCAATCTAAATAACAGATCATTTTTAAAGTATTTTTTTTTCTTCAGAGATTACCTGGCTAACATCAGTCTGTCAGGAGATGTGGCAGAGTGAAGAAATATGTTTATAAAAAATGTTACATACAGCTCCTTTAAATGAGCTGTAACTTCTACAAGTTGATCAGCTGACCTTCATGTTTCAGCTTCATCATGCAGGAACGTGTCATATGCTTCCTCTGATTCATTTTTTTAACTGAACTGTCTCTGATGGAGTGATGTGGAGCCGCGCGTGTTTACACAGTTTACAGCGGGGACACGCTGCTCCGAGCAGCACCGGAGCAGCTCGGTGCTGCTCGGAGCAGAGCGGGGCGGGGGAGGAGGGGACAGCTGTCTGTGCCTGCAGGGAGGAGAGAAGTTGAGACGCGCGCGTTGTTTTTAACATTTTAGCAGTAACTAATTAGCGTTTTACACCAGTAGACTGGTGGAGGGGAGGTGCGCAGTTGCTCGGGTGTTAAGGGGCGGGGCGCCCTGACGTATTACGTCATGAAATTAGCATATCATGATATAAGGTTTTTGCCCGGGCAAGCTTTTTATACCGGTATTACCGGTAACGATATGATATGGCCCAGCCCTAATATATATATATATATATATATATATATATATATATGTATATATATATATGTATATATATATGTATGTATATATATATATATATATATATATATATATATATATATATATATATATATATATATATATATATATATATATATATATATATATATATATATATATATATATATATATATATATATACACATATATATATATATATATATATATACACATATATATATATATATATATATATATATATATATATATATATATATATATATATATATATATATATATATATATATACATATATATATATATATATATATATATACATATANATATATATAAAGTTCCACACTAGTAATGTCATATACATTTAAATTATCATTTTCTGCGTATTACTCCAAACAAATTAAGTAAAATGCTGCATATATTACCTGCAAGGAGATGGTTGTAGTAGTTGTCCTTTCTGTTCATTTCAAATTCATATCTTAGATCTTATTACTGTTTTTCTTTTACATTTTATTGTTGGATGTAACTGGGACCCTGTGTACATAGTTTTGTTCCACCACCACATGGGGTGCGAATGACAAATAAAGATCCTTGAATCCTTGAATCAAAGGATTATTTAAGAGTTTCAACTTTTGTTATGCAATTCAATTGAAAACATAATACATGCATTCAGACTTTATTCCTTACTCACAATGTGAGTGAAGAGAGTAAAACTCTTAGGAACGAAGTATCTTCCTGTTAAACTTTAAGTGCATGTTGGTTTTTTTTTCTGTTTTATTTGGCATGTTTGCACTCTTCCTACAGACAGCGCCTGACCCCCTGTGAAGCAGAGCTAATTCTTTTTGGTTATGAGACAATTCAAAGTGCACCAAGTAATTTCTGGCTGGGACACATGAACCAAAGAACAAACCATGTCTTCACAGGTGGTTTGCCACAACGATATCCTCCCAATCAGGTAAACTTTATTGTAACTTTATGCAGTTTTACCGTTCTGCCAAAATGTTGTGGTTTTGAGTTACAGTCACAGTTTAGATTTACATGAAAATTGTTTTTGATATTACAAATTGCAATTGTCTTTATTTTTGTTTTTGTTTGTTTGTTTTTAAGAGAGCACAACCATTCCATAACTATACTGGCTGCATTGAAATAATTGAAATAAACAATTTAAGGAGCTTCTCCACTTCTGATGCCACTGCTGGCAGCAACATCCACAGATGCAGGTAAAGTTCGGTGTTCTGATAAAATAAAACGGTAAAAAAAAACTGACTGAGCTTTATTTTATATTTGTCTTTTTTGTTTGAATTGATCGGTCGTTAAGATAATGGTCGTCCGCCTTTTGCATGTGAACAACTAGTTTTGACTGTCACCAGCAAACTGATTGATCCACAAAACGTTTCAACAAAGAAGAATCCGTCCAGAGGACCTGACTCAACCTTGTTAGATTTACCGTATTTCAGACTATAAGACGCACTTAAAATTCTTTAATTTTCTCAAAAATTAACAGTGCACCTTCTGTTTTAATTCTGGTTGTGCTTACTGACCTCGAACCGATTTTATGTGGTTATTGTGAATGAGTTGAATAAAGTTTGACTTATCTGACTGTTTTATTTTGCCTAATGCGCCTTAAAATCTGGTGTGCCTTATGTATGAAAACAGACCCAATCATTGATATTGCGCCTTATAGTCCGAAAAATATGGTAGCTAACTGGATTACTGAGCATGCATCAGGAAACATTTTCAATTCTTGCTTTTCGTATCGTTTTCGTAAAACTTTCATTGTGTGACACAATGAAAAAAATCAGTTTTCCAAGAAATAACACAGGAGTTTTGTTATCTCTTTGAAATTATTGTTAAAAACATGTCTACTTTATAAATAACCATGACTCACATTTTATTTTTTGGTTGAGAAATTGCCTTCACGGGAAACGATACGTTTTACTTATACAAGTTTTTTGAATCTTAAAGAACTGATACAGTGTCTTTCTTTTCAACCTGAAACAATTTTGAAATGCTTTAATTACCAGTAAATATCTGATGAATTTTGGTCCAAAATAAAACTGAATTAAAACAATTAGGCTCTTTTATATGGGCTATAAATTTTATAGCTGATATTATGTGTTGTTTTACTAGACTTCATTATTGTTTCATTTTACTTTTAATCATGTTTTTGGAGCGTGGTTGTATAGATATAAATGTCACTCCTATTCAAATGCAAAACAATACAAAGTCAAAGTCAAAGTCAAAGTCAACTTTATTGTCAGATCTGCAATATGTACAGTGCAGGACATACACAGGACCGAAATTGCGTTTCTCTCAGTCCCTCGGTGCAACAGTAAACATCTAAACATTGAAACACTGAAACATATAATAATAGACATAAGCATAAAAATAGTAAAACTAACACTGTCCTGTGTGTTTTTTTTTTTTTTGCATAGTGGTATAAAAAAAGAGTATAAAAAGTATAACTAAAATAAACTAAAGGTTTCTAGCATTGACATTTGCAAAGTGGCAAAGCAGCGTATGAGTCAATGTACACAGTATATGTATGAGGTAGTAGTTGATGTTGTTGTAGAGGCAAAAAGTGGCATATGCAGTAAGGCACATTGGGCATCCCTAAATAAGACCGTTCAGAGCACACTGTATATGTACCAGCAGTGGTGTAGATATTAAAGTAGTGTAAATAAATGTAAACAGTAGTAATTACATGTAAGCAGTAGTAATAAAAGTAAACAGTATTAATAAATGTAAACAGAGAATGTAAACAGTATTATGATTATAGGCAGTGATGATATATGTACTAAAATAAACTACTAGTTACTACTTGTACTACTCTTCCTACTTTGTGGTTTTTAATTTTTTATGGCACTTCAGGGTATTCATTCATTCAACTTTTATGGATCCACCACGATAAACAAGGGACTACTGTATTATAAAGTAGAAAGGAGTTTAATTTCTTAGCTTCTAAAATGTGACATTTCGTGGAATTACAAGTGTTTTTCAGCCTCCGCTCCAGTTGGTGTATATTGCAGCGATCCCTGGTGGAATCCACAGATAGATGTTGGTGTGCTTTTTGTAAACCCCTTCCACATCCAACAAAGGCAAAAACAATGGCTTGGTGTTATACTCTCAAATGTAAATTAGTGTTGATAAATTATTCCTGTCACATTAAGAGGATTAGTGCACCTTGTTCTTGAAGCAGAGAAAGAAGATGATATAAATGGGGGAAAATATGGTTAAAAACTCTTCACTAGATGTTAAAGAAACTTTTTTCTTTGCTGGGTTTTGCACACCCAGCAAGAATACATAATCCAGAGATGATTTCTTTTCCCCCTCCTTCTCATCTCTTGGTTTTGTCATCCAAGCAAGTGCTGTGCTTTCAAATCCCCTCTCGTCTTCCAAGCTTCAATTCTTTTTACAAACGCGTACTTTATCCTAAACATCCTGCATTTCACCACGCTTTGCTTTTATCTGACAAAAGTTGTTGGGGGAAAAGTTCACGAGGGCTGATAATGTCTCCAAATTCTTGAACAATACCTTTTCTGTTTCTATCAAAGGAAGGATCCAAAGGCACGGCTTCAGTTTGAATAGAAGAAAAGCTCCAAAGCCATGTGATGATAAAAAAAAAAAAAAAGTTGACTCCGATGTTAATTGACCTAATAGTGACCTTTACATTTTAAAGATCCACATCTGGTTAAGCTGTGCTTGTACTTTGTTGTGATTGAATTGAAAACCTGGTTATTGTAGTAGGTTAAATGACTCTGGATTAAAATGACGGCGTGGGTTTTTGCTCGCTGTAATGCCGGCACTGGCTCCACTGAATTTAAGGAAAGGAGCTTAGTGCTTTTCAGCTAGTGGTTCCGGTCCATGGTAGCATCTGTTGTTGCAGTCGGACACCATAGACACACACTTCAGCCACTCAAACACATGCAAGAGGATCATGAAGCCGTGTTTTAATGCACTGAGGGGGGAACAGTGTGTGAGAGTAGGTTGATGATACAGTATGAAGGAAAGCTTTTCACTGAGGACAATTCCTCTGGAGTCACAACAGGTGTGTGTGTGTGTGTGTGCATGTTTGCGTGCGTGCGAGTGCATTGCAGAGGGGAATTATGAGCTCGGCACTAAAAGGGGGAGGAGGGGTTGAAGGGCTTATGAAGGGTCCCCTCTGCCCCACCTGTAGACTGTCAGCTGTTGTAAGCCTGTTACAACGTCAGCTGTTTCTGAGGAGAAGTGTGTGAGTGCATGTGTGCGGTAGTCACAGTCAGGCAGCTTGTAGAAGTTAGACAGGGAGGGCTGGCTCCACGCGGCCCTCACAGACCCATTGCACATCAAATGCCTTGCTGTCTTTGACGGGTTTGTATTTTGCCTGAACGGAGTCTGGTTTTGCTTTGCCTTATCCTGGTCATTGTAGCTCGAGTCAACAACGTCAGTAACCGTGTTTCCATCCATTTTCATTTCGAATTTTGAGCTAATTTTTTAAATCTCGCAAATATGTAAATACAAATTAATGCGAAGCAGAAGTGTTTCCATCTACTGGCTTGTAGCGCATCTACCAAGCCACGCACAGCGTCATTACGTCAGACGTCAGCGTCATTACGTCAGACGTCAGCACTGCGCATGTCTACAGTAAACAGGAAGTAGCGGTTGAAAACAGAACCCGGCCACACATCTCGTCAAAATGGAGAGAATATTTCAGGTACGTGTTGCTATCGGGCAAGTTGTATTTATTCTGTCATGCCAACTAGTTTTAGCGATGTTACATGTTGTCCGGAGCGGAAACAGCTGAACGTCACGTGACGTGAATGTTCGCTACGGCAGAACTGAGTCGGAAAATCTGTTTCCATCTGTCGTTTTGCGCATCTGCTCATTTTCGAAGATCCCAAAAACCACCTCAAGCGAGCGTATAAACTTTTTGGCGAATTTGAGGAAGTAAATTCGGATTTTGCCGTTTCCATTAAGCTTTTCTGCTGCGATACTTCAAAATGCGCAGCTAGAAACCTTGATGGAAACACGGCTAGTGAGTTGAAACCAGTAAAGTAAGAGCTGGACAAACAAGACCAGCAAAAACCTTTGGATTTTTTTTTTCTTCTTCAGCAAAGTTATGAGGAAATTAAAAAACTTAAATTAACTAGAGAAAATGCATTTAATGTGAAAATGCAGGGTGAACGCTTATTGCTGAAGATCTTGCTGAAAAACAGCTGAAATTAGCTAAAAACATGCTGGAAGGTAGCTGAAAAGAAAGAACAAGAAAGCAGAAAGAACACAGGTTTGCTGATTTAGGTTTAAATGAGCAGAAATTAGTACATTTCATTCAACCTTTATTTAGACAGGTTAATCCCATTGAGCCTCGAGGACTCATTTACAAGAGAGACCTGGAAAAAACAATTTGAAATTAGCTGTAAAAAGCTGAAATTAGCACACCACACACACAAAAAGTAGCTGAAAAGGCAGAAAGAAGCTCAAGATACCAGAAAAAGAGAGCTGAAATTAGCTTAAAAATGTGGCATTAATTGAAAAAGCTAAACAATTTTTTTTTTGCATACAACAGCTTAATAGTAGCCGAAACTAGCAGAAATAAGCTGAAAGGAACTGAAATTATGAGAACGAAGTTATTGGCTGAAAGTAGTAGGTTAACACATTTTTTTTAAATCTGAAAACAGCTGATATTAGCACTAAAAAGTGGAAATTATCTGAGAAAAAAACCTCAACAAAACAACTAAACAGACACTAGCCAAAAAACAGCTGAAATTTAGCTAAAAAGGCAGGAAGAAGCTTCAATCAGAAAGAAGTGGATACAGCACATTTTTGCTAGCCTGGCCCTCGCCTTCCTACACAGCTCCGCTCAAGTCTCATTTCCCTTCACTACTCCTAGTACGAAGCGAAGTGAAGGACAAGGGTCTGGTTTTAACCAGGCTACATTTTTGCTGAATTAGGCTGAAAAAAGTTGAAATGAATGCAAAAAATGTGGAATTAGCTAAAAAAGATAATTAGCATAAAACAGCTAAATAGTAGCTGAAATAGCAGAAAAAAGTTGAAACTTGCAGAAAGAATCTGAAAGGAGCATAACAAGCTGAAACTAGCAGAAATAAGTTCAAGAAGCACAAAAATGTATTGCAGAAATACTCTGAAAGGAGCACAAAACATCTAAAAATACAGCTGAAATTAACTGAAAGTAGCTGAAATTTTTTTTAAATTTGCACAAAGAAGCTGAACCAGAACAAAACGTGAAAGGAGCAGTAAAATGTTGTAATTTTTTTTTTTGAAGGATGTAAAATGAGCTCAATTCATTTTCTTTGACAAAAAAAAAAAAAGTGAAAATAAAGCCTACGTATTTCAAAAAGCTAAATTTGCACCACTTCCAAAAGTCATCACACTTCTGAACGAGCTATGATTTGTTGAAATAGCACAAAACTTGTGAAATGAGAAAGATGCTGAAAAACGTACCGAAGAAAAATGGATCGCAATAGTGTGAATTCTTCATAAACATTCACACAATTATGAAAAAGCAGACATTGCTTGAAGGTAGGCATATCGCCTGCTGCCTTTCATGCCAGAGTATAAACTAAGATATCTGTAAATTTAACCTTATAGTACTTTTGTGTTAAGTTGGTAATTAGCTGTGACAGCCTTCTTGAACTGAGCTGACTTCAAAATTGTAGCTGTTCAAACAATCATTACTTTCTTACAGTTTCACTAAATTAATTTAACTAAAATCTGTCTAGTAGTTGAGACATTTTGCTAACAGCCATACAAAGTTAATGCCATCAGTTAAGAGTTTTAAGGAGTGTTAAGCAAAGATGTTGCACTATGTACATTGTTTGAAATGTGTGAGTTGGTCTCAGCTACTACTTCACCAAACTTTAGCTCAGTATCTGTGAAACTGACAATTAAAATTGACCTTTCAACTTTGGCAGTGGACATTATTGAAGACTGAGTTGCAATTACGGACAGTGTTTCACAGTCTGTGACAGAGTGTTGACCCTTTCACCAGAGTTATTTACGTATTTCTCTATCTTCTGCGTGGAAAGATAAGATCATGGTATACCTTCTGTTTGCATGAATTTTGACAAGTCATGTATTTATCCACTCTTGCTGTGACAGTAATGGAAATGTACCTGCATGTTTTTTTTTAAATTATTCAATTCTAGCAAGGACTGTTGCCTATAATAAACATTAGTGGCTCTAAACTATAGATGGCATAAAGTAGTGCTTTAAAGCTTATAGTCAGTGTTGCCTCTTTGTCTTTAAAGGAAAAAAAAATCTACTTGTGTTGCCCACAATTAGTTAGGCATTATTTTTGAACATAAAACTATAAAAATAAAAAAAAAGACTAACTTCACTTTTCTGATGCTTATAATTTACTTTTGCTGTATAGAAGGTTTAGGCCAAGAGACACTAACCGTGTTTCCATCAAGGTTTCTTGATGCGCATTTTGAAGTATCGCATCAGAAAAGGTGAATGGAAATGGCACGATTCGAATTAACTTCCTCTAATTCGCAAAAAAGTTGATACGCTCGCTTGAGGTGGTTTTTGGGTTTTTCGAAACAGAGCTGATGCGCAAAACGAGAGATGGAAACAGATTTGCCGACTCAGTTCTGACGTAGCGAACATTCACGTCATGTGACTGATCAGCTGTTTCCGCTGTAACATCGCTAAAACTAGTTGGCATGACAGAATAAATACAACTTGCCCGATAGCAACACATTCCTGAAATATTCTCTCCATTTTGCCGAGATGTGTGGTTCGGTTCCTGTTTTCAACCGCTACTTCCTGTTTACTGTAGACATGCGTAACGCTGACGTCTGACGTAATGCCGCTTTGCGTGGCCTGGTGGATTAGCTTCAAGCCAGTTGATGGAAACACTTCTGATTCGCATTAATTTTTATTTACATTCTTGCGAATTTTCAAAAATTCGTTCAAAATTCGAATTGAAAATAGATGGATACACGGCTTTTGAGAACAGATTTGTTACATAAAATGATCACAGTAGGCCTGTCGCGATAAACAATAAATCAATTATCATCCTCATTTTCATTTATTTTTTTTAAAAATCTCATTAACCTCATTTTCATTCATTTCATTTAGCTACAGTGTGCGCTACAGTGTGCGCTACAGTGTGCGCTCTCAGGACATGATCACCTGCTGTCAGTGAGGACTGAACTTGGAAAAAGGGCCTTCTCCTATTCTGCTCCTGCTTCTTGGAATATCTTACAAAAAGATCTGAAGCTCTCGGCCCTGACCTCTCTAAATGATTTTCAGAATCTGTTGGAATCCTGGCAAAAACCAATGCAGATATGTTCCTGTCTTTGATTTTGTACATCTACCTTATATATTTTTGCTAGTTTTTGCTACTTTTTCTTTGGTTTATTGTTTAATGTAATTGTATAATTGCTGTTCATCATTCTTTAGTTTGTAGCAGGTCACTTTCGTAAATGAGCCCTCGAGGCTCAATAAGATTTACCTGACTAAATAAAGGTTGAATGAATGAATGAATTTATGGACTTTTATTGTTTCTTCGTGTCTCTCTCTTTCTATCGAAGACACTGGATGACAAAGGCTCAACTCCGGTGCTCTTCACTGACTCCTCCCTTTCTCTTTTCTCTTTAAAATCAGTTTTAACCATCTAAAATCACGTTTTTGGATAATTAAAAGCAGCTAAGCTGAGAAGTTTAGCTACGAGCTAAGCTAACAGGCCGACCTCCATCTTGTTGAAGCTCCAAAATTCACGGTTGAAACCCGTGCCTTTGTCTAAAATGTTTTTTTTCTCTGCAAAAAGAAGTTGAGATCTTTACTGTATTGATAAATAAAAAAAAAAGCTTTTTGTGAAAAATGCTATGCTAAAGAGCTCAAACCACACTGAGCGTCCGCCGTTTTGAGAACCGAAGAGAGACAGACAGTGTCACGTCAAGGGGCCTCCCTCCCATTTTTCTTAAAGAGACACGCTGCTCCTCCCTCATTATCCATCCTTCGGTTCAAACAGTCTTATACTGCCATCCAATGGTAAAACAAGGTACTACACTCAAAACAAATGATAATTATTAATTATTGGCAAATTTCAAACAATTTTATAGTTTATCGCGATAATTTCTGAGATGATTAATTGCCCAGCAAAATTTATTATCGTGACTGGCCTAAATCACAGTCAGTTTTCTTCCTCAGCATCTTTCAGTCTAGACTCCTCTTTGAAACCACCTTTTGATGCGAGTTTGATTTTAGATGCCTGCTCCTTTTCTTTCCCGAGTGTAAGCTGAATTTCTGCTATCTCTCTACTCCCCAGTTGGTCATGTTGGCGTGGGAGTCACAGGTGTTGAGTGATTTATGGCTTTAATTTACTTGATAGATTAAAATATAATAAAGAAACAAGCACAGAACATTAATTAGCAGAACACCAACAGGTCCTGCTTTACTTAAACTCACTTGGCAGAAAGACGGAAAAAGCTTACAAAGAAACCTCACACATGGGAAAATTATAAAGTACAGTACATAAAGACTGAATCTTCTTGGGCATTTTGTAGTGACTTTATTATCACACTATAAACGAACTTTAATCTCTATGAATTTTAATCATAGTATTATTTAGAATTATTTAAAAGACAGAAGAACAGATTGTGGCCATGTAAGAGCCTTAAAGCTTTTCAGAGGAGAGGGTCTGACCGGAGCCTTTGTGGCGGCAGCTGAGTGAAGCAGACAGTTGAAGGGAACAGGTTGCTGCGTCTGTTAGGACTCGTCTTGCTGCTCTTGACCTTTAGCCTTCAGCAGTGACAGCTCTGGGGTCTGGGAGATACTAAACTTTTACACAATGGAAGAGCAATGTCTGGGTGATATGAGGGTGGAAAAAAAGCTAAACGCTGGCGGTTTGAATTTAAAGATTGTTAAATAGTGCACAAGAAAAGCATCTTAACCCAAAGTTTCCAGTCATGTATTATTTTAAGGTGGTTGTAAATTATAATTTGAACGGACACATTTCTGAACTGATATTAATAAGCAATCATTTTATGTAATTAGTTTTATATTATTGCTTTAAGTGGCAGAAATGCAGATGTAGAGGTTCTCCTTAGGAGTGACACGGATGGATAAGATTAGGAATGAGATCATCAGAGGTACAGCACATGTTGAACAACTGGGAGATAAAGTTAGAGAGGCCAGACTGAGATGGTTTGGACATGTCCAGAGGAGGGACAGTGGGTATATTGGTAGAAGGATGTTAGAAAAGCAGCTGCCAGGAAAAAGACAAAGAGGAGATATATGGATGCAGTTAGATAGGACATGGTGCTAGTTGGAGTGAGAACATAGGATTCAGAGGACAGAGATAAAAGACAATGACTTGCTTTGGCGACCCCTGAAGTGGGAAAAGCCAAAAGAAGAAGAAGATTATTATTGCTTAAAGAATGCGGTTTGTCTTTTTGTACTTAACTGTATCAACTCATTGCTTTTTAAAAATGTCTAATAGGAAATATATAGGTTTTGTAGATACTGCATTGTTAGAAATTGTTGGGGCTAAAATATAATGGTTTACTGTTTTCTACAGACGGAACAATTGCCAATTGGAGAAAATAGTTTACAGGAGAATAATTTTATTTATTTATTTCAACAGCTGACCTACAGCTGTATTATTAATATGTTGAGGAAACATTGTATGACTTCGGTTAAAAAAACATGTTTGTCATATCGGCCAAATCTGAGAATGTGACTGCAGCAAGAAGCCTCACATTTTTACTAATGAGCCCAGAGGATGTGATAATGAATGGAAACACAAAAGCCTGACACAAACATGCACACTTAAACCAACAGCAGGCTTCCTGAGCTCACTCCCACCAGATATTTTAGCTATGTTGACCTTTAAGAATGAAATTCTGTAGTAAAGATTTCATCCTAATTTAGAGTTTATCTTTTAACAAAGCCCAAAGATTTGGGTCTGTGTTTCCAACATAAGCAAAGCCCTTTACCTTTTTGGCCTATTATCAGGTGTTCTAGTCTGAATACTGTAATCATCCATACAGTCATACATCCACTCACTCACCCACCCACCTCTTCCTTTTTCAGGCCGTGGGGGTCACAGGCACCCATGTCTAGCTATCACTGCATGAGAGGCGGGGTACACCTTGGACAGGTCACAAGTCCATCACAGGGACATGTAGAGACAAACGAGACAAACAACCATTCACTCTCTCACTCACACTTGGGGACAATTTTAGAGTTGCCAATCAGCCTAACATGCATGTTTTTGAAACACCAAAGTTCATGCTCAATAATCCAGGTATAAAATCCAACAATGTTCAGTCAGGTCATCTGGATGGTTTCTCTTTTATGCTGAGATGTTTCGTCCGTCATCCAATGGACTTTTTAAATCAGAGGAACCACCAAACAAAACTGATTCTCCACCAACAGCAAACTCCATAGGGACAGATGAAATGTCCCAGCACAAAAAAGAAACCATCTAGATGACCTGACTGAACATTATTGGATGCATGTTTTTGGTATTTGGGAGGAAATCGGAGTACCTGGAGAAAACCCATGCGTGAGAGGGAGGGAGGGAACATGCAAACTCGACCCATAAAGGTCCCGGGCTGGGATTTGAACTGGCAACCTTCTCGCTGAGAGGCAACAGCTCTACCAACTGATCCACCATGCCACCCTAATCTGAATAACTTTACATATTTTGTTAACAACTTAAAAAAATACAGTTGCAGTGCAAGATAAATGGATGTATTTACTTTATTTTTGTCATTCTTACTGATCTTCAGCCATTTTCATACCCATCAGGAATTTCAACCATGTGACCAGAGTGGCCTATCTGTGGGTCAAACTAAGAAAAACCCTAACAATCCTCTGTTGTGAGGAGCGAGAGGTCTATCTGCATGTGCCAATCTGCAATATGCAAGTTTACAGAACACCTCAGTTTTATAACTTTAATCTCACACTCCTTGTTTCTTTGAATTAAAAAAAGCTCCTCAGATGAGAAGCGAAATACACTGCCTGGCCAAAAAAAAAAAAAAAGTGACATGCATTCGTTGTGGCATTATTTCGAAAAGATTCTGCAATGTCAAAAGATCTAATTCCATCCAGTGTTTATTGATTTTTCACCAAGATCTTGCATTGACGACTAGGCACTAGGCATGATGGATGCATCAATTCACCTGCTTCTCTTCTTACCCTGATATGCCTATACAAGATACAAGATACAAGAGCTTTTATTAACATTGCACCAGTTCTCACCAATACAACGTGATTATGTATACACAGTCATCCATGAGAGGGGTTGAGTATGTAAAGCTGCTGCCTATTCAAAACACATGACATGTTCTTCAGCGCGGCCTCTCTCATCCGTCTCGGGATGAAGGTCAAAGGTGTGAAAAAAGGTAAGGAACCATGGGGGTTACAGCATTGGTATTAAAAAAAATGTATCACATTTTGTCTGCAAGACACCGCATGACACAGTAAAAACCATACCATAAGCACATAAGCACATAAGGACAGTTACATGTTGCATGTTGAGACTGAGGCAGGGAGGATCTGTCCATGATACATTCCGGATGCCTCCGATAACGCTCATAGAAAAGTTCTCCGGGGGGGGGGGTGTAGCAGACAAGACAAGACAAACAGCAGCTATTTTGTCCACAGTAAGCACATCTCAGGAGAAATTAGATATCCAACCTTTCCCAAGGCTGTTTCCAAGGGAGTCAGATAAGAATTAACAAATATTTTCACATCAGGCACACATTGTAATTTCTGTGGCCTTCAGTCTGTAAGGGCGATTCTGTTCCAAAGTGATCCAATTCGGGACTTTTTCCACTGATCCAAGCTCTGACCTCAGATGTTGACCACAGCGTCCAGAGTCCCAAACCGAGGGTGATCTGTTCACCCTCTGGATAAGCTCGCAAACAGCTGATTTCTGATGTTGACCACTGCGTCCAGAGTCCCAATCCGTGGGTGATCTGTTCACCCTCTGGATAAGCTCACAAACAGCTGATTTCTCGAGGTCACGGCGCAGACCAGACGTCGGGTGCTCCAGGCATAAGTCCTGCTGAAGTCTCCCTCTTTTGCGATAGACCAGTGCTCCACAAACGCCAAAAAGCAAAGCGCTGCCATCATAATCCAATATAATCCAAGATTCTTCACCTCCACAGAGCACTCCCAGGAATCCACGGAATCCATGGCGGAATCCATGGCGTATCCTCCGTCACTCTGTGAGGGTGGAAAGGCTCCCCTTGTGCCGTTCCTTCTGTAGAGATCTTGTTTGTAGAATCGAATGCCCAAACCTCCAATCCATCTTAATTTGCGTTCAAGGTGCTTATCTGTGGAGCTGCCAGCAGCGGGGACGGGAGAGGGAAGGGCTGCGACTGCCTCTGCCGAGAGCAAGGTCACTCTGGAACAGGGTATATCTGGACTCATCAGACAACATGACTTCCTTCCATTGCTCCAGAGTCTAATCTTTATGCTCCCTAGCAAATTGAAGCCTTTTTTTCCAGTTAGCATCACTGATGAGTGGTTTTCTTAAGGTTACACAGCTGTTCAGTCCTAATCCCTAGAGTTCCCTTCACATTGTGTGTGTGGAAATGCTCTTACTTTCACTATTAAACATAGTCCTGAGTGCTACTGTTGTTTTTCCTGTGATTTGACTTGACCAAACGTTTAAGTGATTGCCAATCACAATCATTCAAGATTTATTTTCCGGCCACATTTCTTCCTCGAAGACGATTGCTCCCCACTATCCATCCAGTTTTTAATAATGCGTTGGACAGTTCTTAACCCAGTTTTACTAGTTTCTGCTATCTCCTTAGATGTTTTCTCTGCTTGATGCATGCCAATGATTTGACCCTTCTCCAACAGACTGACATCTTTTCCACGACCACGCGATGTGTCTTTCGACATGGTTGTTTAAGAAATGAGAAGCAACTCATTGCACCAGTTGGAGTTAAGTTCGTTGGCAGCTGAAAGATAATCGTCCATGCAGTAATTATCCAATAGGAGGCTCTTAGCTTAGTTACCGGTAAATCCAGGTAGGGGTGGGCGATGTATCGAATATACTCGATGTATCGCGAGTTTTCCAATGTACGATGGTTAAAATGGCTATATCGTTTATATCAAGAATCCTCCTGCTGTCTGTTTTCTCCCACTTGCCCCCCTCCTTCTCCTTCACTGAACACAGACCCAGCCCCTCCTTTCTGCCTGCAGGAGGGCGGAGTCGTGGACACTTTCAGCACAAGTAAACATGGCAGATATGAAGAAAGCCGCTAGCTGCTGAGGGGGAAAAACAATGTTCTTTCTGAGCTAGTTTGGATTTAAATTGTCAGATGAGGGCAGAAAAAATATTTTTGTAGACTATGCTGAAAATGATCCCGACGAAAGGTCGGAACTACAAATCTTTTTCACAATTTAAACAGCGGAGTGGAGCATGAACCGTGAAACGGCAGAACCGAGTGTTTTTACAGCCTGCTGCTTCCTTAAAACAAACCACGGGTCTGAGCTCATTTAGCCGTGCGTGCACCGCAGAGCTTTATGAGAGGAGCAGAGAGAGGTGGAGACATTAATAAATCAGCAGTTTATCATATCGCTAAAGATACGGTCCTTAGCGGCTAACAAGATGGCTAACGCTTTAGCCGTCTTCTTCCACAGCTGAGACTGACCGTGTCTTTAGCGATATGATAAACTGCTGATTTAATAATGTCTCCGCCTCTCGGTTCACGTTTCTGAGTGGAGGCTCACATTTACTGCAGTTCACAAACACACTGACTAAAGTGAAAGCACCTTTCTATCTTATCAAGACATGTAACTTCCGGTGACGTCATCGCTGGAGCAACAGGGCGAGAGCTGAGCTCCAGCTGAAAGCAACGTAAAACAAAGAAATATATATATATATATGGCACAAACTAAACGTCGCGGACGATCTGAAGAGTCGCCACCAGAAGCCACGAGCTGAGCTGGCTGACCGATCTTGAATCTTTGATTGGAGAATAGAATAGAATAGAATATATCTTTATTGGCAATTTATTGCACCAGGGTACAAAGTTCTGCAATTGGCGCACGCACCATCCGAAGAGGGACGTACGCACGGAAAGTCGCAGCAGTCTGAAACCGTGCCACCACAATCAGATAAGGAAAAAGGAAAACACAATAGGTATCATTTGTGGTATTCAAAAAAAGAATCTATCAAAGTTTGTCTTAAGACACTCTATATGGAGGGGGCCGAGCGCGGATCTGAGAGCTTGCGTCTCGAGCCACAGGCTAAGCTGGCTAGCCGACCTCGAAGCCGCCGCGACCAGAGAGGGCTGAACGCCGCACGGACTGAAAAGCCGTCAACAGGTATCGTGTGTAGACCTCGGAGCTGTTGCGACCGAAGGAGGCTGAGCATTGTGCAAGTACCGGTGTACCGCTGTCGGGAGCTACGAGCTGGGCAAGCATCGGAGCTACGTGCTATGCTAACTGAGCTAACATCCAAGCTGCTGTGACCGGAGGAGGCCGAGCATCGTGCGCGAACCGGAGGACCGCCGTCTGGAGCTTCGAGCTAGGCCGGGCATCGTGCGCGAACCGGAGGACCGCCGCCTGGAGCTTCGAGCTGGGCCAAGCACCGTGTGCGAACCGGAGGACCGCCGCCTGGAGCTTCGAGCTGGGCTGAGCACCGTGTGCGAACCGGAGGACCACCGCCTAGAGCTTTGAGCTGGGCCGGGCATCGTGCGCGAACCGGAGGACCGCCGCCTGGAGCTTCGAGCTGGGCTGAGCACCGTGCGCGAACCGGAGGACCGTTGTCTGGAGCTGGGCTAGCATCAGAGCTGCACCTGGAGCTACGTGCTGTGCTAACTAGGCTAACATGGGCTGATCATTGTTCTCTTTGAAATCTATGAAATCAGATGGCAAGATGGCTGCCGGGTGCGGACGTACTGAGGAACGCTCTGCTCCTCGGGAGTCATACTAATCACAAAAACTAAAGCGGATCAATTTGGAAAACTCACTTCTCTCAGCGGGGTTATCACTTCTTTCGCTGGTTCTGAAGACGGCCGAAGTCGAGAGAAGGCGAAGGAGAGACGGTGCCTCTGCTACCGGCGTTGGCCCTGTCGAGGGCTAGTGCCTGGCTCGTTTTTTCCTTGTCCGGAGTCGGGTCCGCAGTTGGAGGGCTGCCATCTGGAGACGCTTGGAGCCGTGGTGGGAACGGACTCTTCGTCGCCGGTGGTGAAT
>JBBPBX010016256.1:0-15047 GCA_038048925.1 Garcialebias charrua
GCCGTATTAACTCAGTCAAGATGGTCACTTTACCTAAGTTTTTATATCTTTTTCAAAATATTCCTGTTTTTATCCCTGGTTCATTCTTTGTTCAGTTAGATTCCATCATTTCATCATATCTGTGGCAAGGAAAACGTCCACGCTTAAATAAGACACATCTCCAAAAAACTAAGGCCGCAGGCGGTCTTGCCCTTCCAAATTTCCGCTTTTATTATTGGGCAGCAAACTTACACTGTCTAGCATTCTGGTCATTCTATTACAACAGGCCTGACAGCCCTGACTGGGTAGAGATGGAGTCACAGTGTTCTGGGAAATGGTCCTCCGTGGCTTTCTTGGGATCCTCACTCCCGCTTCCACCACTTACAACTGTTATAAATCCAGTTATAAAACACTCACTAAAAATCTGGGCACAATTTCGTAAATGTTTCAATTTCTCTAGTTTCTCTCTCTATAGCCCTATCATGTCTAACCAACTTTTCAAACCCTCATCTCAGGACTCTGTTTTTAAAGAATGGCAAAGAAGGGGTATAGTACGCTTCAATGACTTGTTTCTCAATAACACTTTAGCTTCATTTCAACAACTATGTGAAAAATTTGGTCTTCCCCAGTCCAATTTTTTCAGGTATCTCCAAATACGGCACTTTATTACTCTTCATTTGTCCAGCCTCTCCATTTCAACCGATAGCAGTATTGTTGACACTATTCTTTCTCTAGACCCAAATAAAAAACAGTCCATTTCATTCATTTACAGTAAACTATTGGATTTGAAGCGTGCTTCCTCAGATAAAATAAAAGCTGCTTGGGAAGAGGATCTCGGCTCCTCTATCTCAGAGGACTCTTGGACCTCCATACTCAAACTGGTGAGCTCCAGTTCTCTCTGTGCTAGACATTGTCTAATACAATTTAAAGTGGTGCACAGAGCTCACATCTCTAAACTGAAATTGTCCTCTATGTATCCTGATGTCAGCCCATACTGTGTGAGATGCAAACATGCTGAAGCCTCTCTCTCCCATATGTTTTGGTTTTGCCCATCTCTGAACAAATATTGGCGGGAAATCTTTCAGACTTTATCACATGTACTAGATACACGCCTGAACCCTGACCCACTGATTGCTCTGTTTGGTCTTGTAGAGGGCATGACACACCTAAATAAAAACCAACAACATGTAATATCGTTCACCTCTCTCCTGGCCAGACGAGCTATTTTGCTTAGGTGGAAAGAACCGTTTCCACCCACTCACGCTCAGTGGTTGGCTGACATCATGTCCTGTTTAAAGCTGGAGAAAATCAGATTCACACTCCAACAGAAAGAGGGTAAATTTGAGAATGTCTGGGGACCTTTCCTGAATCTGTTCCAGTCTCTTTGACAACACAACTCATTCAGGTTAATGCAGTCTCTTGGCTATTTTACCTTTTATTTATTTTTTTCCTTTTCTTTTGGCAGTGATTGGGTAGGGATTATTTTCTACATGTTGTAACTTAGATTGATTGTTGTGTTTTTTTGTTGTTGTTGTTGTTTTTGTTTGTTGTTGTTGTTGTCTGAAGAAGAAAAAAATGAAAAATTCAATAAAAAAGATCTTGAATTTGAAAAAAAAAATAATAATCCCAGCTAAAATGCATCCCAGCTTTGGGGCAGCACGGTGGCACAACTGGTAGAGCTGCTGCCTCTCAGCGAGAAGGTTGCCGGTTCAAATCCCGGTCCGGGGCCTTTCTGGGTGGAGTTTGCATGTTCTCCCCGTGCATGCGTGGGTTTCCTCCGGGTACTCCGGTTTCCTCCCACAGACCAAAAAACATGCTTGTTAGGCTGATTGGTGACTCTAAATTGACCCTAGGTGTGAGTGTGAGAGTGGATGGTTGTTTGGTGTGAGTGAGACAGGTCCCTCTTGTAAATGAGTCCCCGTGACTCAACGAGGCTAGCCTGTATAAATAAAGGTTGAATGAATGAATGAATGAAAATCCCTAAAACCAGAGTTACTCTCAAGGGGTTTTGTAACAAACCCATGGTATCTGAAAACTGTAGACTGTTTAAACTATATTAGTTCTGGGCCTCTCTTTCTTTTTTTTTCTCTTTTTTTATTTCCTGAATTTATTTTTTGTTCATTTTAGGTTGTAAGGTTTTCAGTATTTAAATTTTTATTTATTTATTTATTTATTGTTATTTATCAGAACATACAACAGTTGACAATACATGCATTTTNATGACTTCTCTGATTTTTTCCCCTTCTCCCCCCTCCCTCCCTCCCCTCCCACAACAAACACAGCTCACCCCACCAACACAACCAAAAACAGGACAGAATGGACAAAAAAAATAAGGAGGGGGGATATGACAGCATTGAGAAGCTAAAAGGAAAACAGTGTTTTACCCATTCATTTCATCCATCCATCCATCCATTTTCTTCCGCTTATCCGGGGTCGGGTCGCGGGGGTAGCAGCCTAAGTAGGGAGGCCCAGACTTCCCTCTCCCCAGCCACTTGGAGCAGCTCCTCTGGGGGAATCCCAAGGCGTTCCCAGGCCAGCCGAGAAACATAGTCCCTCCAGCGTGTCCTGGGTCTTCCTCTGGGTCTCCTCCCGGTGGGACATGCCCGGAACACCTCACCAGGGAGGCGTCCAGGAGGCATCCTAACCAGATGCCCGAGCCACCTCAACTGGCTCCTCTCGATGTGGAGAAGCAGCGGCTCTACTCCGAGTCCCTCCCGGATGACTGAGCTTCTCACCCTATCTCTAAGGGAGAGTCCAGACACCCTGCGGAGAAAACTCATTTCAGCCGCTTGTATCCGAGATCTCGTTCTTTCGGTCATAACCCAGAGCTCATGACCATAGATGAGGGTGGGAACGTAGATCGATCGGTAAATTGAGAGCTTTGCCTTTTGACTCAGCTCTCTCTTCACCACGACAGACCGGTACAGCACCCGCTTCACTGCGGACGCTGCACCTATCCGCCTATCGATTCATTTATCCTTTAAAATTAAGTCACATGGTGATGTGATGAGTCAGTCACATCAGTCTATACATTATGAAGACAGATTTTACATATGACACAAAGGGTGCCCACTTATAAGTAATTTTTTCTGAACTACCTTTCACTGTTAATAAAAAAAATTCCATCTTCAAGAATGATCTTACAGTATTAAGCCATTGTAATGTGGATGGAGGTGTGGGAGATTTCCAGGTGAGCAAAATACAGCGCCTGGCGAGAAGAGAACAAAAGGCCAGGACCTCCCCCTGCTGGCGGGATAGATTAAGTGTGGTCCCTGGAACTCCAAAAATGGCAATTAGTGGATCACTTTGAATCTGTATCCTAAAAACTCCTTGAGAGTATGGAGAAGAAATATTTCCAAAACCCTTGCAAGTTTGGGCAGAAGAAAAACATATGACTTAAGTTGCAAGGTGAAGCCTGACATCTATCACACTGGTCTGGAATTGAAGGAAAAAATTTAGATAGATGGGATTTTGAGAAGTGTACTCTATTTATTACTTTAAACTGCATTAACTGTAGTCTGGCACATGGTGTACTTTGGCATATGCTGAGAATAACTTTATCCCACCATGCATCTGACAGTTCAACACCCAATTCACGTTCCCATGCAGTTCTGGTTTTACCCGATGAGTTGGCCTCAATTGTCATAAGTTTTCCATAAATATTAGAAAGAGGAGATTTCAGGTTAGGCTTCAAAACTAGGAGTTTGACCCATGGTGGGTCAGTAGGAAGAGTCGGAAAATTTGGAGACCGCGATGAAACGCAATGTCTAATTTGGAAGTAAAGAAACAAATGTGAAGTGGGTAGATTAAATTTAGAAGACAACTCTGGAAAACTAAGAAATAAACCATCTTCGTAAAGGTCTCATTGTTTTAATACCTCTCTCATGCCAAATTCTGTAGGTAGCATTAGTGGATGCTGGAGAAAAAATGTGATTATTTAATAACGGCATTTTATTAGAGGGTGATACAAATTTAAAGTGGGACCTAAATTGTGACCAGATCTTGAGTGTCGAGAGCACTATAGGATTTGTTGTAACACAGGATAGTTTCATTGGTAATGATAAATAAATAATTGAGGCAGGTGAAAAAGATGCCAAAATCGATTGAATTTCAAGTTTACACCAAATCAGATCCGGTGAATTTAACCAATAAGTCAGTTTATGGATATGTGAGGACTAGTAATACATTGTAAAATTGGGTAGAGAAAGACCACCATTTGTGGTGAACTGTTGCAATAGAGAAAGTCTCATTCTGGGGGCCTTTCCATTCCACAAAAAGGAGGAGACTATCTGATCTAGGGACTTGAAGAACTGTTTGGGCAAAAACATAGGGATACTTTGATATAAAAACAGAAGTCTAGGTAGCACATTCATTTTAATAATATTAATCCAGCCAATCAGTGAAAGAGGAAGAGAGTTCCACTTCTGAAAATCTGATGCGATTTGGGAGACTAGTGGGGCATAATTCTGAGAAAACATTGAGGGCAGAGTACGTGTAATATTAATTCCCAAGTACCTAAATCCCGAGGGGCTGAGCCTAAAAGGGATATCAGAGGGCCTAAGCTTTAAAGCTAATGAATTCACTGGGTAGCATTCACTTTTAAGTGAATTAATTTTATAGCCAGAATACGATCCAAATTTTTCCAGAGTATTTAAAATTGGTGCAAGACTACATAAAGGGTCAGAAACATACAGGAGAAGGTCGTCTGCATATAAGGACAGTTTAAGCTTGACACCAGAGCGGATGATTCCATGAAAAGAAGAGAGGGATCTTAGGGTAACAGAAAGAGGTTCAATGGCTAACGCAAATAAGAGGGAGGAAAAAAGGACAACCCTGTCTAGTGCCAGGTCCCACCAGAAAATAATCAGATTGGACGGAATTAGTGAGAATACATGCTTGAGGAGATGTATAAAGTAGCTTGATCCAGGACACAAACCTTTCCCCAAAACCAAACCTATTAAGAGCGGCAAAGAGATACTCCCATTCCACTCAATCAAAAGCTTTCTCAACGTCAAGAGAAATTATCACTTCAGGAGACTTAGGGGAATGAGTTGAAAAAATTGTGTTCAAAAGTGTATGAGTATTAAAAAACAACTGGCGACCTTTGATGAATCCATTCTGTTCTTGTGAAATAATCAGAGGACGAACCGTCTCAAGTACTTTAGACAAAATCTTAAAATCCACATTTAAGAGTGAAAGGGGTCTATAAGACTCGCAAGCAGTAGGATCCTTATCCTTCTTCAACAGGAGAGAGATTGAAGCCTGAGTTAAGGTGGGAGGCAGCAGGCCACGCCTGAATGACTCATTATAAACCTCAAGAAGAAGAGGGGCTATCTTATCTTTAAATTTTTTGAAAAATTTGGCAGAGAATCCATCTGGTGTTTTACCACCTTGCATATTCTTAATTGACACAAATATTTCTTCTAATTTAATGGGATCCTCAAGTTGATCAGAAATCAATTTGTCTATTCTAGGAATGTCAATATTCTGAAGGAAGGCAAGTAGCTCATTTGAGTCTGATTGTAGTTCAGATTTATACAGATCGCGGTAGAATTTTTTAAAGATGTCACTAATGGGGACAGGATCGGAAACGAGGTCGCTCGACCGATCCTTGATTTGCGATATTGTGCGAGAGCCAGCCTTTCGCTTCAACTGATGTGCCAGAAGTCTACTTGGTTTTTCCCCATGCTCATAATAAGTGGCTCGAGATCGAATCAAGAGACGCTCCACATCAGATGTTGTTAGAAGATCAAGTTCCATCTGAAGATCCTGTCGCTGTTTCAGCAAATCGTGTGACGGATTAATGACATTTTGCCTGTCAATATTCTGAAATTTTGCAGATATTTCTGATATCTTAGTGCGTAGATTTTTATTAATATTAGCTGAAAAATAAATAATCTGACCACGAAGATAGCCTTTTAATGTTTCCCATAATAGTGAGGGAGAAATTGTATCGCTCTTATTGAACGTTAGGAAATCATCAATTGCTGATAAGATGAATTTATTGAATGGCTCATCCGATAACAGGAGACTATTAAATCTCCAATGAGGACTAGAACAGGGTTTATTTATAAAGTTTATATCGATGCTTAGAGGAGAATGGTCTGAAATAACAATCGGATAGTATTCAGAGGATGTGACTCTCTGCATTAAAGAGCTGTCAACAAAAAAATAATCTATATGGGAATAGGATTGGTGTACCTGAGAGTAAAAAGAATAGGTCTTTGTTAGTGGATTCCGTGTCCCTCCATGGATCTACATATCCATTTTGGGACACAAAATCCAAAATAGATTTAGACATATTAGACTGTGTAAAGGACCGAGATGAAGAGTGATTTAATGATGGGTTCATTACACAATTCAAGTCCCCAGTAAGAATTAATCGCACTTGAAGTGCTCTAACTGCTCTATTTGGGGTGGTCCCTCCGACTACACCAATAACAATGCAGCAGGCCAATGCCATAGCATTTGTTACACTACTTGCAAGATGCCTAATATTATTCAATTGGAAGAGAGCCGCTCCTCCGTCTCATAAGCAGTGGATGGAAGATGTTATGTTCCATCTGAAGCTTGAACATCTGAAACATACAATCAACGACTCCATTCAACAATACAACATCACCTGGCAGCCATTTATTTTATATTTTCAAAGTTCTCATGTGTATATAGCCCTCCCACTCCCTCTTCCCCTCCTTCTTCCTTACTAAACGTGATGTCAACACCTGTTATCATTCCGTTTTTGTTTGTTTCATTGTTGTTCTTACATGTTTAAAACAAATTAAAAGATTTTAATAATAATAATTAGTCCTCCTTTATCATGTGAACAGCTGTTTCTGGATGTCAACAACAAACTGGCTCATCCACTTTGAGAAGGTGCTATTTATAAGATTGACTTTATTGAAGCTCCTCAGACAGAAAAAGTATTCCGGATAAAATACAAAACATTTCAAGAAGAAGAAAACCAGGTCCAAAGGACCTGACTAAACCTTGTTAGATACAGGTCATCGTTTGTGGATTTATTTTGAATATTTTTCTTCTGTTTTAAGACAGAGTTGTAACATAAAATGTGAAAACAGTGAAATGTTGTGAATACTTTTCAAATAAAATTTTTCCCTTTATAGATGGCCTCCCTTCTCACCTCACAGCCATCCTCTTCACACCAATATGATTTTTTTAATAGAAAGAAAGGAAAAGACAGAAAGTAAGACCACAAAACAAATATTCATAAAAAGAGCACAAGGCAAACACACCCAACCGCCGTCTGCAATCCTGCGAAGTACAAGACAGAACGCAGCAACAAAACACATATGCATAAAAGACACATAATATCCATGACTTTGCAGTAAATTATTATAAATACATATATTTATATATATATATATATATATATATATATATATATATATATATATATATATACAAATACACATACATACATTCATATTCAGTCATATACCCATCTACATATCTACATATGATACCTGCGTGTGTATCCCTGCATCTATTAGTGTGTGTGGCTGTAAGCATGCATAAATGAATAAGGCTTCTCTAATAGAACATTCAATAGTGACCGTGAAGCATCAGAGATCCGCCCCCCAAGACCCGAGGCAGACAAAGGGGGGTACCAGAGCCCAAGACCCCAAGAAGGACTACGAGCACAGAGCCCCCAGGGCCACCCGAGCAGGACGAACCACTCACTCACCCCCGAGATCCGACCATAGGGGAGAACCGGGAGGGCCCTACCAGCGACCACACACAATGACCCCAGGGGCCATCAGCGACAAACTCACAGGACCCCACCGGTGCCCGCTGCACCGACGTAGCCCCAGGCGCCAAGGCCCGGGCACCAGGGACGTCCACCCTTCAGGCCCAGACCCGACAGGACCCGAGGACGCCAGCCCCACCGGGCAGCCTCCAGGCTGAGCCGACATACGCCCAAGTGCCCAACCCCCGATGCTGAGGGCCCCAAGCGCTCCAGAAGGCAAGGATTTTCAGATAAACTCTAACATGAAAAAGATGAAGATAAGGTAGGTAAATGTCAGGTCTGTGGTTTGATTTTCTGAACTTTCAATCTTCAGAGTTGAGGTGACCTGATGAAGAGTCTTAGCTCAGTGATGAAGAGCAGGTGGCTGCAGATAACAACAAAATAAGAACATTTACTTTTCCATGACTTCAGCTCTAATCCGGATGTTTAAGATTTACCTGACTAACCTGATCCTCCTCAATCTTCCAAATCCTGAAAACATGGCCACTCAATCAGATTAGAGTCAGGATGAATCCATGCTTTCAGCTGCTTCCTTCCTTGCAGCTTTATTGAGGTCCAAATGGATAAGTGGGTCAATGGGAGGAAGATACAGATAATCCCTGCTGCTCAGGTATTTGTCCACCTGCTACACTTTTTCTTCTTCACTTCATCTCTTCTTCTTCTTGACAAAGGAAAGAGTAGGACATGCAGCAAAGATTCTGTAGGGTTTTTAAAATAACTTTTTCTTCTGCTGATCTTTTCTGAAGCTTTCAGGAACATCTTTGTTTTTGTTTGTTGCTCTTTGAGTGGTTTTCCATGGAGTGGAATGGATGTCTGACAGAAAACTGATTTCAAGAAGACAAACTGGATTGTGGTGATTATTGATTGGTGACTGATAAGAGCCCTTCAGAGCTGAGGCTGTATTGTAACCAGGCTGTGAGCAGAAGAAGCATGGGTATGATACGACCTCAACTCAGAGAGCTAGAACTGCAGCCACAAACATAATTGATCCTGTCTATATTCTGATTGGACTCTACTGATCAGTCTTTACACTGACTGGACTCTACTGATCCGGTTGTTACTCTGACTGGATTCTACTGATCCAGTCTTTCCTCTGACTGGACCTGGACCCTTAGCAAAAAGTAGTATAATATACTTCAAGTGTATTTTTTAGGCACTTATCTGACTTGAAGTATACTTTTTAAGTACTTAACTGAGATACAGTATACTAAAAATAAGTTTATTTAAGTGTACTTAAGAGTATACTTATTCCATACTTTAAAATAAGACTGTGTACTAATCTGACTTGAAGTATACTTTTTAGGTAATTATCTGAGATATACTAAAATAAGTTTATTTAAGTGTACTAAGAGTATACTCATTTTATACTTTAAATTAAGGCCGTGTACTTGAAGTTTAGTTTTTATAAACTACATTAGATACTATTAATAGTATAGTGAAGTATACTTGGCTTATAGTCAAAAGTACAAGAGAAGTCTAAGACTAAGTACAATATAAGACTTCTACATTAATTCAAAAGTTTATACTTGTACTTTTGTTTTTGCTACTCTTTAATTTTTTATGCTGCAAAGTACTAATACATTATTTTAACCCAAGAGCAAATTAAGGTGACGTTCACCAATTTATTGTTGCAGAATAAGTTTTTACAAACACATTTGTCAAAGTCAAAAGTCAAAATCAAAGTCAACTTTATTGTCAGAACTGCAATATGTACAGGACATACACAGGATTGAAATTGCGTTTCTCTCAGTCCCTCGGTGCAACAGTAACCATTTAAACACTAAAACACTGAAACATTTAATAAACATAAGCATAAAATAGTAAAAGTGTAACACTGTCCTGAGTTTTTGCATAGTAGTATAAAAGTATGAAAATTTACACCAACACTAAAACACTAAACATTTAATGAACATAAGCATAAAATGAAATAATAAAAGTGTAATACTGTCCTGAGTTTTTGCATAGTAGTATAAAAAGTATAAAAAGTATATCTATAAAATAAACTGAAGGTTCTAGCATTGACATTTGCAAAGAGTGGCAAAGCAGCATATGAGTTAATGTACACAGTATATGTATGAGGTAGTTGATGTTGGTATAGAGGCAAAGTGACATTAGCAGTAGGCACATTGGGCATCCTTAAATAAGGCTGGTCAGAGAATACTGTATATGTATCAGCAGTAGTGTAGATATAAAAGTAGTGTAGTCAAAGTCAAGTCAAAGTCAAAGTCAACTTTATTGTCAGATCTGCAATATGTACAGTACAGGACATACACAGGACCGAAATTGCGTTTCTCTCAGTCCCTCGGTGCAACAGTAAACATCTAAAACATCCTTGTAAATGTAAATGTATTAAATGTAAACAGTAGTAATAAATGTAAACAGTGAATGTAAACAGTAGTATGACTATAGGCAGTAATGTAATACAAACATTAGTGCAAATATGAGAAGTAGTGCAAACTGAATGAGCACATGACCGAGAGTTTAGTGAATAACCCGTTTGATGACACAGAGTCCAGTGTTAAAATCTTTGTGTTGTGTGGTAATGTGTGAGAAAGTTTTTTGTGTTAAGGCAGTTCAAATGGGAGGGGAGGCAGAGCAGGCAGAGTGTTTAGCATCCTGACTGCCTGATGAACAGAGCTGTCTCTCAGTCTGCTGGTTCGAGCCTGGAGACTCCTCAGTCTCCTCCCTGATGGCAGCAGTCTGAAGCAGCTGTGTAGTGGGTGTGTGGGATCACCTGCCATGCAGAGGGCTTTCCGAGTGAGGCGTTGCTGTGTAAGTCCTGCAGTGAGGGCAAGGAGGTGCCGACGATCTTCTCAGCTGCTCTCACGATGCGCTGGAGGCTCTTGCGGCAGGATGCAGTACATGCACCAAACCACACCGTGATGCAGCTGGTCAGGACACTTTCTATGGCACCTCTGTAGAAGGTGCACATGATGGGGGTTGAAGCTCCAGCCCTTTTCAGCTTTGAGGAATTGAATTTACATGATCATTATATGCTAGAGTTTTAAAGTTTACCGAAAATAATATGTGCTTTATTGATTTATCTTTATGTAACTTAAAAACATACACAGAAACAGGGTAATATTTTACTTGAATTTATTGACCAAATTCTAGTCCCTTTCGTAAGGGTTTGGCAATGATGTTATGACCGCATTTGTACGTCGATATGAACGTCAGACTTGGAGGTCATATAGACCGGTTCACAGTTAATCTTTTATGACTATAAATTTGCAGTTAGACACTTTATTTACAAAGTATTAAGAATTTTTTTTTAAATAAAATTTTAATGCATTTCCTCAATCCTTTTAATTTTTTTAAACAAATTTAAAGTTACCTTATTATTTATTGAAGAATATCATTATATTATTATTATTACTATTATTGATATTGATATTATTATTATTATCATTATTATTATCATTATTCAATTTTATTCTGCGTTAATGCAGGCATGAGGTGAAACATTAATTTTCAGTAGGTGGCGGTCCTTGTGAAGTTGTTTGCTTTCTGCCATAGAAAAACAAGAAAAAGAATTGCATTTGTGGGCTTCGTAACCCGTGTTATGATTGGATTGGGGGAAGTAGCACATGATCATGTCCCAACCAATCAACGCCTCTCTTGCTGAGCTGCGCTTCGTTCAAGTGTTGCTATTTCCTATGTTCATCTCTCAGTCCCCGTGGCTCAACGAGGCTAGCCTGTATAAATAAAGGTTGAATGAATGAATGAATGAATGAATGAATGGTCTGGACGACTGGACCTGCAGAAGTTGAAGGTAATCGGTTCTGTTTTGTTTATTTTATTCGTTAGATGTTTTAGCTTTGTCCACTTGAATTAACAAAACCTGCTGTGGCTAAAGCTAACGTTAAGCTAACGTGAGCTAAAACTTGTGTCTTACGATGCTGCGGCTGATGATTTGAGCCAAATAAAACACTGCAGGTTAGAATATAAGTTATTCTAGCATTTAAATAAGCCATATATGCTACAACTTTTTTTTTTTGTTTGTTTTTTTTGGGGGGGGGTTCTTCAAGTTGCTTGCTATGGATGGATAGATGGAATTTTCAAGGAGACAATAAGGCCCAGTCCACGAGGATGTTTGCCTTGCATCTCCGTTAACACGCATGCATGCATGCATGACCAGCCAACAGCAACAATGGCCTGGCTGCAGTTGTATTTCGACAACATTACTGTTTTTGTGGATTTTACACAAACCTCTTTTGCTGGAAAACTGCATTAACTACAAGTATTGAATTCCTCAGCATATTACAACGCCATTGCATTCCTGAAATTAAGTAATAACTAAAAGGAACATGTGCAATACTTTTAGTCGGGAAATGCATTTTGTTGTGTGCTTGGAGTCTCTAGGAGTGCAGAAAAGTTTAATTTCATTTATCCTAGTGAGTAACCAAAATCCATCCATCCATCCATCTTCTTCCGCTTATCCGGGGTCGGGTCGCGGGGGTAGCAGCCTAAGTAGGGAGGCCCAGACTTCCCTCTCCCCAGCCACTTGGAGCAGCTCCTCTGGGGGAATCCCAAGGCGTTCCCAGGCCAGCCGAGAAACATAGTCCCTCCAGCGTGTCCTGGGTCTTCCTCTGGGTCTCCTCCCGGTGGGACATGCCCGGAACACCTCACCAGGGAGGCGTCCAGGAGGCATCCTAACCAGATGCCCGAGCCACCTCAACTGGCTCCTCTCGATGTGGAGAAGCAGCGGCTCTACTCCGAGTCCCTCCCGGATGACTGAGCTTCTCACCCTATCTCTAAGGGAGAGTCCAGCCACCCTGCGGAGAAAACTCATTTCAGCCGCTTGTATCCGAGATCTTGTTCTTTCGGTCATAACCCAAAGCTCATGACCATAGATGAGGGTGGGAACGTAGATCGATCGGTAAATTGAGAGCTTTGCCTTTTGACTCAGCTCTCTCTTCACCACGACAGACCGGTACAGCGCCCGCTTCACTGCGGACGCTGCACCTATCCGCCTATCGATCTCACGCTCCAGTTTTCCCTCATTCGTGAACAAGATCCCGAGATACTTAAACTCCTCCACTTGGGGCAGGACCTCCTCCCCGACCCGGAGAGGGCATGCTACCCTTTTCCGGCTCAAGACCATGGCCTCGGATTTGGAGGAACTGATCCTCATCCCGGCCGCATCACACTCGGCTGCAAACCGCTCCAGTGAAAGTTGTAAATCACGAACTGATGAAGCCAGTAGGACCACATCATCTGCAAAAAACAGAGAAGCGATTCTAAGGTCACCAAAACGGATCCTCTCAACACCTTGGCTGCGCCTAGAAATTCTGTCCATAAAAGTTATGAACAGAATCGGTGACAAAGGGCAACCTTGGCGGAGTCCAACTCTCACCGGAAACGAGCCTGACTTACTGCCGGCAATGCGGACCAAGCTCTGACACCGGTCGTACAGGGACCTAACAGCCCTTATCAAAGGGCCTGGTACCCCATACTCCCGGAGTACCCCCCACAGAACCCCCCGAGGGACGCGGTCGAATGCCTTCTCCAAGTCCACAAAGCACATGTAAACTGGTTGGGCAAACTCCCACGCACCCTCCAGGACCCTGCTGAGGGTGTAGAGCTGGTCCAGTGTTCCACGACCAGCACGAAAACCACACTGCTCCTCCTGAATCCGAGGTTCGACTATCCGACGGACCCTCCTCTCCAGAACCCCTGAATAGACCTTACCAGGGAGGCTTAAGGACTCAGCTCTAACCAAGTAACCAAAATGTTAATGATAATTTTTGACTGTGCAACTTTACAAACAGCACCCCATACTTGAGAGCAGATCTAAAATCAGGAAGTGAGTCAGCTTGTCTGACGTGCAAAGGCAGCTCGTTCCACAGTTTAGGGGCAGCGACTGAGAATGCTCGGTCACCTCTCAGCCTCCTGTTGGACTTTGGGACGACCAACAGCAGTTGATCTGCTGACCTCAGAGAGCATGAGGGAATGTACAGCTGGAGGAAGTTGGACAGATACTGTGGGGCGAGATCACAAAGACATTTGAATAGAAACAGATGAACCTTAAAATTAATCCGGAAACGAACTGTGAGCCAGTGCAGTGATTTTAAGACAGGGGTGATGTGCTTTCGTTTTCTGGTACCAGTTAAAAGACGAGCAGCAGCATTCCTAACCAGCTGAAGTTGAGTCAGTAATGACTGACTCAGACTGACATAAAGTGAATTGCAATAGTCCAGACAAGTTATGATGAAAGCATGGATTAAAATCTCAAAATGGTGTGATGGGAATGGTTTCACCTTGGCCAGCTGTCTCGGGTGATAAAAGCTGGACTTGACTACAGGTTTAATCTGAGCATCCAGTTTAAAATCACTGTCTAATCTTACACCCAGATTAGTTGCTGTCTCAGTCAGATGTGTTGTTAAAGGACTCAGATCAACATGAACTTTGGACCCATCACTGGGCTTAAACAACCGGACCTCAGACCTTTTCTGATTAAAATGTAAGAAATTCTGTGACATCCAAGCTCTGACTTCTGCCATATATTCCAGGAGTTCATTCAGGGAGTAAAATCTTATGATGTAAAATATCTACAATTAAAGTTCAAGAGATAAACTGATGAAGTGGTTTGATTGGTAATGTATTGTGATGACAGAGTGGCTGCATACTTGGTGAGATGTTATGGCTGGTTCGAGTTGAAAGGATAGAAGTTCTTCCTCTGAGCTGAGCGTCAGATTCATTGTATTTCTCTAACTGCAACAGTGTGAAGAGGCAGTTGTTTATGAAAAGAAAATAATAGGTATATAATCATATTACTAAATTGTGTCATTTCTTTTGTTTTAAGTATTTCTCGTTATTATTAACTGTGCTCTTTCAGTTTTGTGCGTAACCTTTTCTGCTCTTCTAATCCAGACCTCCATGGCCACCATGGTTGATGGCTCTTGAGACAGAGGAGGCCTCGCAGAACCAGACATGAGCTCATGTACGTGGACTACCTGACCATCACTCACCTCACACACACACACACACACACACACACACACACACACACACACACACACACACACACACACACACACACACACACAGGTTTGTCAATGTGGTTTAGCCGGACTTTTTCGCCAAACCCGCCCGAAGGTGTAATACGGGGTCTACCCCTTCCCGAGGTCCTAGCGACCTGGGACCAAGCTCAGTGCACTCTAAAAATTTTGAAAAAAATTTGGGTCCCTTTAGCTTTCCGATAGGAGCTTCACAGCACGTTTTACCACCCAGACTCCAGTGTGGTTTACAAGGACGTCAAAAAATGTGGTTTATGAGGACAAACATGCATTATGGGGTCTTT
>JBBPBX010016256.1:15606-48398 GCA_038048925.1 Garcialebias charrua
TGATACAAAGTACAAGGGAGAAAATTAATGGAGTAGCTTGACACATTTATGTCTATAAAACATTGAATTTTATTTCAAATAACTCCAACAGGATACATTTAGTATATGAACATGTTGTGATCACACTGTGTTGTTTAAAAAAAAAAAAAACAGTTTCTGGACTAAATTAATCACATTTTTCTTTTACAGTCAACAGAAGAAAATCGCCAGAATTCAACAACCTGTGTCATCTTCTGGAGGAAGACGTGAGACACCAGATGGAAATTTGTTACTTCTGTTTGTCACTTCAAACTTTTCCTATTAAACGTTATATTTTCTTAAGTGGTGTCCTCGAACATTCAATTTCCTAAACTTATTTTATAATGTGAAGTGTGTATTGTGTTTAAATCCATACTGGAAGTTAAGAGAACTTTCCATTTGCATTTGACCTTTAAAGAATCATAAGATAAAGATTATTAGAATCTGCTCAACTGTTATTACGTTATAAATTATTTGGTTCTAGGATGAAGTCATACAAAAAAAGTCAAAAATTAAAAGTGGCCAAAGTCCTTTGGACAGTTTAAAGTTAAAGAATTCACAGACCATCCATCTACCATCTACCACCCAGCAGCAACTTTACCAGGGAAACTCTGGCAGTTTCAAAGATCACAGTGTGATGTTTTAAATCAACTTTATTTATAAAGCACATTTTAAAAACCACAGGGTCAACCAAAGTGCTGTACAATAACATAAAAGACAAGTTAATTAAAAACTATAAAAAGCATACAAAAATAAATACATATACCAGTCTTACTGCAGGTGTGTTAACATGCCATAAAAGATAAGATCACGTGTTAAAAGCCAAGGAATAAATGTGTGTTTTTAAATAAGATTTAAAAAGTTTTGAGGACTGTCAGCAGCAACTGCTCAGCTGATCTGAGATCGGGGAGGGCAGGAAGGTTGAAGCAGCTCAGACAAATATGGTTTTGCAACTTTATCAAGCACCTTGTGCATAACTAAATAATAAAATATGCTTTAATACATCTTTATTGTAAAAATACTAAATTGGAAAATACATGGGTTTAAAGAAGGCAACAAGGTAGGATTATGAATTGGGTTTAAAGATTACAGCTCATGAGGTACTCATTATAGCATGACATCTCTTTCACAACATTCTGTCAAAGCCTTTATTGTGTTCTTCTTCTAGTGGTGGCTAGTACTGTAGTAAATAGCTTGAGGGAACACTACTGCCACCATGTGGTAAGACGAGTAGGATTCTGGACCCCGCCCACAGAAGGGGTACAAAAAAGCTGTGGAAACAGAACTTAGATGTGACCCGTGTCGTTAGCATGTCGGGCGGCGTTGTGGCCGCCGATCGCGGGGCGATCCGCGGCTGCTCCTCCGGACCTGAGACGTCCACAGAGTTGACCGAGTGTTTCCAGCTAATTTATCCGTATGAGGCAACCCTGATCGGGCACACGGAGCCAGCTGACAGTAGCCTCTGGAGCTCCATTGACCGCAGTACAGTTGTAAAATGGCGACCGGAAGTGGCGACCGGAAACGACCGGAAGTTGCGTAAATACGATAAATTTCTAATCAAAACGTAAAATTAATAATTATACTTTATTTATAAAGCCATTTAAAACAACCACAGCTGCAACAAAGTGCTATACACATGAAATTAATAACTTTTAAACACACAAAAAAAAAATATATATATATATATATATTTTTTTAATCATATTTTTATTAAATATGATAAAATCGTAAGTCTGAGTTGCCGTAGGTCGCAGGTGACGTAGGTCGAGGGTTTGCTGTATTCCCCCTTGTGGTGAACAAAACCAGAACGCTGACTCTTGGTCATTTTATTCCTCCGTGGTGACGGTTTATCTGGATGAATGCACGCTCGGATTCCGCTGAGTGACGCTACCTGCTGACAAGTTCAGCCTTTCTACGTGATGTAACAAGCAAAATAAACTATTCATTGACAGACATTGAATCCACGGGAGACTCTTTTTAGTCCACTTTAAGGTATTGAGGTGTTGGTTTACATTTTTTGTTACAACAGAAATACTATTGAGTCATTTTGTTTTGTTTATGCCATTTTTTATTTGTTATCTGCGTATTTTGCACACTCAATACAGTACATGTTTATAGATAGTCTCTGTTGTTGCACAGTTTGGCCACCAGAGGGCAGTGCTTACAATGTATTACTGTTTTCCCAAGACTGGGTATAAAATGCATGCAACTTTTTTTCCTTTTGACTGTCCTTTTGGTTGTCATTTTATGCTGATTTGTAAAAATAAGTAAATAAATTTGTATGCCTCTTTTATGATTGTCTATTGTTGTTGTTGTTATCCACTGTTGTCATCACTCTTTGTTAAATAAATCAGGTCTCTCTTGTAAATGAGTCCCCGAGGCTCAGTGGGATTAACCTGTCTAAATAAAGGTTGAATGAAGGTCAAACAGCTGGAAAGAACCTGCAGTCAGACTGCTTGAACAAATGTTTCACTTCTACACAGGTTGTTACAGCTTCACGGTGCATTCAGGGACAACTCATCAATGATGTTGCTCAACAATCAGAGTAATGGAGATTAATAGAATGAATGAGTTTTATATTTAAATATTTAAAATAATTATTTGTTTAAATAACTGTTGAAATATCAGAACAGGAACTTCTTCTTCTGCTGCAGTCACACAGTTTCACCTGTTATTGAAAATAAATAAATATTAAATATGTTGCAGTGAAAGAGTCGTAAAATAAAAACACATGAGCTTTGGGAGTTTTTGAACAACACTGAAGTGAAAGTAGTTGATAAAAAAGTGTGTTTGTTATTGAAAGCTTCATAAAAAGTCTGTACAGAACACAGTGAGGAGGTTTTATAAATGAATGAAACTAATATTCTACAGTCAAATGTCTGAAATGATCTCTGTTATTATTGATGAGCTGTAGAATGAGACCACAGTTCAATTTGTTCAGAATGTCACTTTATTTTCTCAGAGCTTTATTAAAAGTGTCCAGCATTAAAGTGACTGCTGTCTCTGTCACACTTTAACTTCTTAATAATCTTATAAAACGTTCAACTCATTTATTATTGTTGCTTAAATATTTATTGGACCTCACATTTAGAGTGTCCACCCTCAGTCCTACATTCTTGACTTTCCTCTTCTTCCTCTGTCTCCTGACACGTTTCCCTCCTCGTGATCTTCCACTAACAGCAGCACAATTTCTACCAGCACCCTGTTTGTCAACAGCACGGTGGTGGTCGTTGTTAACACGGGCCTCGACAAAACTGTTTTCTGTCGGATGCCCTTCCTGACACAACCCTCACCATTTACCCGGGCTTTGGACCAGAACCAGAGATACACTGGCTTGTGTTCCCTAGTGGCTGGTTCTGACTTAAAACAAATAAAAATATAAAATCAGATATTTTATGATGTAATATTTTTGTTGTTAGCAGCTGGAGTTAAACACAATAAAAAAGGTTAGATAAGTCATCTATGCTGCAGTTTGAACATGTTTGTATTTATTTGTTCATGTGTGAGTTTTTGTTGGTCTTTTAAGACAAAAACTGTTGTTTCAATGTAAAAACTGTTCATTCTGTGTTCTCGTGTCCTCTGTCACATATTTAGATCTCACTGTGACCATCTGTTTGTTACACTCTTCATTTTCTCTCTTCTTCATTTCTCAAATCCTTTTTAAAAGAGAATGATTATTAAAATGATCTCAGTGTCATTTTTTGCTCCAGGCCTTGGTTTGACAGTTGGGTCTTGGTCCTAAAAAGATGTTTTGATGTTCACATTTTACTACGTATATTCTTTAGACCTGACATTTCTTCTTCTGTTCTACTATTCTTCACTTTACTTTGACAATAATATAATGTGCTGTCATGCAGGACAAATAATAACAAATAATAATTCTTCAAAGTACAAGAAGTGAAGCTGAATAAAACATCAAACAAGTGTAAAAACCTTCAGGAAGTCTGGAGAACTATTGATGAAGACCATTTTAGAAGATGACAGGAAAGTCTGGCTGCTCACACTTCAACTTGTTTCCATATTAGTCTGTACATATAAACAGTTTGTTCTCTAAGCTGCATGCAAATAAAAAGTGTGTGTGTTGTGTCAAAGCTCGTAGTGTGTGTCAGGATGACTCTCAGCTACAACCACAACAAACCTCAGCTCAACATCTGTAAAACTCACCAGGATCAATTAGCTGTGGCGGCCATCTTGAATCAGGTTGACTCCATCAATGAGTTAGTTGCAGGTGTATCTACAAAAAGTTTCTGAGACTGATTTGTTCAGTGGTTCATAAGATATTTTGCTAACAGACCTAAAAATTGAACATGAACAAAGACGATCATGTAGTTGTACGTGTGTGAACGTGTTCATTTGTTTGTTCTACTGGTTTCTCTCTCAGACCACCTGAAGACCAGAAGATGGAAGGTCGGCTGAAGGAAAAGTCTCCAGGATCCACCTGTCTGTCCATGAAGAGTGACTGGTCCATACCTTTACCTCCAGACTTCAGTTCTGAACCTGGACCCTCAGACACAAAGTAAGAAAACTGTTTCTAACTGAGTCCTGTAAGTCCTCAAAGAACAAAGAAGAGAATTTCATGTTGGATTTCTTGTTGAAAACTGGTGAATTCCCAGTCTGCTTTGATGGGAAGTTTCTCCTCTGACTTTTCAAGCAGCAACATGAAGATGTGACATGAATGAAGCGACTGCAGTGACTTGTTCAGCCTGACTCTGTCTGTTTGATCATTTTTACTTTGTTCTTGTCTCCACTGTGGACTGTTCAACTTGACATGAGTCTCTGTAAAACCAAGGCTTTGTCTGCTTCATCATCACACTTGTATTACTAGCTGGAGTGACCTTTGACCTCTGCACTGAATCATGGAAACACTGCAGGCAGCTTCATCCAATGTATCCAGAACACAAGGGAAGTTCTCCTACAGAGCGAGGCCAAAACCTTCAGTTTGAAGATTAGAACGAGTCATCAACGTCTCCGTCCTCACACAGAATCTCCACAGAAACATGGAAAGAAAGGAGGGAAGAGACAGAGGTGAAGAAAGTGACAACACAACTTCCTGTTTGTTGTTTGTTCATCAGTTCCATGTTTTACTGAGCTGAAACCAGAACTGGTTCTAGTTGATCCAGAACATCTACACACTGAGATCCTTGAAGAAACCAGAACTGGTTCTAGCTGATCCAGAACATCTACACACTGAGATCCTTGAAGAAACCAGAACTGGTTCTAACTGATCCAGAACATCTACACACTGAGATCCTTGAAGAAACCAGAACTGGTTCTAGTTGATCCAGAACATCTACACACTGAGATCCTTGAAGAAACCAGAACTGGTTCTAGCTGATCCAGAACATCTACACACTGAGATCCTTGAAGAAACCAGAACTGGTTCTAACTGATCCAGAACATCTACACACTGAGATCCTTGAAGAAACCAGAACTGGTTCTAGCTGATCCAGAACATCTACACACTGAGATCCTTGAAGAAACCAGAACTGGTTCTAGCTGATCCAGAACATCTACACACTGAGATCCTTGAAGAAACCAGAACTGGTTCTAGCTGATCCAGAACATCTACACACTGAGATCCTTGAAGAAACCAGAACCGGTTCTAGCTGATCCAGAACATCTACACAAAGAGATCCTTGAAAATACCAGAACCGGTTCTAACTGATCCAGAACATCTACACACTGAGATCCTTGAATAAACCAGAATCGGTTCTAGTTGATCCAGAACATCTACACACTGAAATCATTGAATAAACCAGAATCGGTTCTAGCTGATCCAGAACATCTACACACTGAGATCCTTGAATAAACCAGAATCGGTTCTAGTTGATCCAGAACATCTACACACTGAGATCATTGAATAAACCAGAACTGATTCTAGCTGATCCAGAACATCTATGCACCGAGATCCTTGAGGAAACCAGAACCGGTTCTAGCTGATCCAGAACATCTATGCACCGAGATCCTTGAGGAAACCAGAACCGGTTCTAACTGATCCAGAACATCTACACACTGAGATCCTTGAAGAAACCAGAACCGGTTCTAGCTGATCCAGAACATCTACACACTGAGATCCTTGAAGAAACCAGAACTGGTTCTAGCTGATCCAGAACATCTACACACTGAGATCCTTGAAGAAACCAGAACTGGTTCTAGCTGATCCAGAACATCTACACACTGAGATCCTTGAAGAAACCAGAACTGGTTCTAGATGATCCAGAACATCTACACACTGAGATCCTTGAAGAAACCAGAACTGGTTCTAACTGATCCAGAACATCTACACACTGAGATCCTTGAAGAAACCAGAACTGGTTCTAGCTGATCCAGAACATCTACACACTGAGATCCTTGAAGAAACCAGAACTGGTTCTAGATGATCCAGAACATCTACACACTGAGATCCTTGAAGAAACCAGAACTGGTTCTAACTGATCCAGAACATCTACACACTGAGATCCTTGAAGAAACCAGAACTGGTTCTAACTGATCCAGAACATCTACACACTGAGATCCTTGAAGAAACCAGAACTGGTTCTAACTGATCCAGAACATCTACACACTGAGACCCTTGAAGAAACCAGAACTGGTTCTAGATGATCCAGAACATCTACACACTGAGATCCTTGAAGAAACCAGAACTGGTTCTAACTGATCCAGAACATCTACACACTGAGACCCTTGAAGAAACCAGAACTGGTTCTAGCTGATCCAGAACATCTACACACTGAGATCCTTGAAGAAACCAGAACTGGTTCTAGCTGATCCAGAACATCTACACACTGAGATCCTTGAAGAAACCAGAACTGGTTCTAGCTGATCCAGAACATCTACACACTGAGATCCTTGAAGAAACCAGAACTGGTTCTAGATGATCCAGAACATCTACACACTGAGATCCTTGAAGAAACCAGAACTGGTTCTAACTGATCCAGAACATCTACACACTGAGATCCTTGAAGAAACCAGAACTGGTTCTAGCTGATCCAGAACATCTACACACTGAGATCCTTGAAGAAACCAGAACTGGTTCTAACTGATCCAGAACATCTACACACTGAGATCCTTGAAGAAACCAGAACTGGTTCTAACTGATCCAGAACATCTACACACTGAGACCCTTGAAGAAACCAGAACTGGTTCTAGTTGATCCAGAACATCTACACACTGAGACCCTTGAAGAAACCAGAACTGGTTCTAGTTGATCCAGAACATCTACACACTGAGACCCTTGAAGAAACCAGAACTGGTTCTAGATGATCCAGAACATCTACACACTGAGATCCTTGAAGAAACCAGAACTGGTTCTAGATGATCCAGAACATCTACACACTGAGATCCTTGAAGAAACCAGAACTGGTTCTAGATGATCCAGAACATGTACGCACTGAGATCCTTGAAGAAACCAGAACTGGTTCTAGATGATCCAGAACATCTACACACTGAGATCCTTGAAGAAACCAGAACTGGTTCTAACTGATCCAGAACATCTACACACTGAGATCCTTGAAGAAACCAGAACTGGTTCTAGATGATCCAGAACATCTACACACTGAGATCCTTGAAGAAACCAGAACTGGTTCTAGATGATCCAGAACATCTACACACTGAGATCCTTGAAGAAACCAGAACTGGTTCTAACTGATCCAGAACATCTACACACTGAGATCCTTGAAGAAACCAGAACTGGTTCTAGCTGATCCAGAACATCTACACACTGAGATCCTTGAAGAAACCAGAACTGGTTCTAGCTGATCCAGAACATCTACACACTGAGATCCTTGAAGAAACCAGAACTGGTTCTAGCTGATCCAGAACATCTACACACTGAGATCCTTGAAGAAACCAGAACTGGTTCTAGCTGATCCAGAACATCTACACACTGAGATCCTTGAAGAAACCAGAACTGGTTCTAGCTGATCCAGAACATCTACACACTGAGATCCTTGAAGAAACCAGAACTGGTTCTAGCTGATCCAGAACATCTACACACTGAGATCCTTGAAGAAACCAGAACTGGTTCTAGCTGATCCAGAACATCTACACACTGAGATCCTTGAAGAAACCAGAACTGGTTCTAGTTGATCCAGAACATCTACACACTGAGATCCTTGAAGAAACCAGAACTGGTTCTAGCTGATCCAGAACATCTATGCACCGAGATCCTTGAGGAAACCAGGACCGGTTCTAGCTGATCCAGAACATCTATGCACCGAGATCCTTGAGGAAACCAGAACCGGTTCTAACTGATCCAGAACATCTACCGTACACACTGAGATCCTTGAATAAACCAGAACTGGTTCTAGCTGATCCAGAACATCTACACACTGAGATCCTTGAAGAAACCAGAACTGGTTCTAGCTGATCCAGAACATCTACACACTGAGATCCTTGAAGAAACCAGAACTGGTTCTAGCTGATCCAGAACATCTACACACTGAGATCCTTGAAGAAACCAGAACTGGTTCTAGCTGATCCAGAACATCTACACACTGAGATCCTTGAAGAAACCAGAACTGGTTCTAGCTGATCCAGAACATCTACACACTGAGATCCTTGAAGAAACCAGAACTGGTTCTAGCTGATCCAGAACATCTACACACTGAGATCCTTGAAGAAACCAGAACTGGTTCTAGCTGATCCAGAACATCTACACACTGAGATCCTTGAAGAAACCAGAACTGGTTCTAGCTGATCCAGAACATCTACACACTGAGATCCTTGAAGAAACCAGAACTGGTTCTAGCTGATCCAGAACATCTACACACTGAGATCCTTGAAGAAACCAGAACTGGTTCTAGCTGATCCAGAACATCTACACACTGAGATCCTTGAAGAAACCAGAACTGGTTCTAACTGATCCAGAACATCTACACACTGAGATCCTTGAAGAAACCAGAACTGGTTCTAGCTGATCCAGAACATCTACACACTGAGATCCTTGAAGAAACCAGAACTGGTTCTAGATGATCCAGAACATCTACACACTGAGATCCTTGAAGAAACCAGAACTGGTTCTAGTGATCCAGAACATCTACACACTGAGATCCTTGAAGAAACCAGAACTGGTTCTAGCTGATCCAGAACATCTACACACTGAGATCCTTGAAGAAACCAGAACTGGTTCTAGCTGATCCAGAACATCTACACACTGAGATCCTTGAAGAAACCAGAACTGGTTCTAGCTGATCCAGAACATCTACACACTGAGATCCTTGAAGAAACCAGAACTGGTTCTAGCTGATCCAGAACATCTACACACTGAGATCCTTGAAGAAACCAGAACTGGTTCTAGCTGATCCAGAACATCTACACACTGAGATCCTTGAAGAAACCAGAACTGGTTCTAGCTGATCCAGAACATCTACACACTGAGATCCTTGAAGAAACCAGAACTGGTTCTAACTGATCCAGAACATCTACACACTGAGATCCTTGAAGAAACCAGAACTGGTTCTAGCTGATCCAGAACATCTACACACTGAGATCCTTGAAGAAACCAGAACTGGTTCTAGATGATCCAGAACATCTACACACTGAGATCCTTGAAGAAACCAGAACTGGTTCTAGCTGATCCAGAACATCTACACACTGAGATCCTTGAAGAAACCAGAACTGGTTCTAACTGATCCAGAACATCTACACACTGAGATCCTTGAAGAAACCAGAACTGGTTCTAGCTGATCCAGAACATCTACACACTGAGATCCTTGAAGAAACCAGAACTGGTTCTAGATGATCCAGAACATCTACACACTGAGATCCTTGAAGAAACCAGAACTGGTTCTAGCTGATCCAGAACATCTACACACTGAGATCCTTGAAGAAACCAGAACTGGTTCTAGTTAATCCAGAACATCTACACACTGAGATCCTTGAAGAAACCAGAACTGGTTCTAGTTAATCCAGAACATCTACACACTGAGATCCTTGAAGAAACCAGAACTGGTTCTAGTTAATCCAGAACATCTACTCACTGAGATCCTTGAAGAAACCAGAACTGGTTCTAGTTAATCCAGAACATCTACACACTGAGATCCTTGAAGAAACCAGAACTGGTTCTAGTTAATCCAGAACATCTACTCACTGAGATCCTTGAAGAAACCAGAACTGGTTCTAGTTAATCCAGAACATCTACTCACTGAGATCCTTGAAGAAACCAGAACTGGTTCTAGTTAATCCAGAACATCTACACACTGAGATCCTTGAGAAAACCAGGACCGGTTCTATCTGATCCAGAACATCTACACACACACTTTCTCTCTTCTTCATTTCTCAAATCCTTTTTAAAAGAGAATGATTATTAAAATGATCTGTGTCATTTTTTGCTCCAGGCCTTGGTTTGACAGTTGGGTCTTGGTCCTAAAAAGAAGTTTTGATGTTCACATTTTACTACGTATAGTCTTTAGACCTGACTTTTCTTCTTCTGTTCTACTATTCTTCACTTTACTTTGATTTCTACTACATTAGGGCTTAGTGTATTACTAGCTGATGTCTCTCTTAGTTAATCCTAGATGTTATTATTGTTTTCCTCTTGCATTTGTTGTTGGATGTAACTGGGACCCTGTGTACATAATCTCGTTTTCAACACATGTACTACATGCGGTGCAAATGACAATAAATTCTCTCTGACTCTGACTCTGATAATAATATAATGTGCTGTCATGCAGGACAAATAATAACAAATAATAATTCCTCAAAGTACAAGAAGTGAAGCTGAATAAAAAATCAAACAAGTGTAAAAACCTTCAGGAAGTCTGGAGAACTATTGATGAAGACCATTTTAGAAGATGACAGGAAAGTCTGGCTGCTCACACTTCAACTTGTTTCCATATTAGTCTGTACATATAAACAGTTTGTTCTCTAAGCTGCATGCAAATAAAAAGTGTGTGTGTTGTGTCAAAGCTCGTAGTGTGTGTTGAGGAAGACTTTCAGCTACAACCACAACAAACCTCAGCTCAACATCTGGAAAACTCACCAGGATCAATTAGCTGTGGCGGCCATCTTGAATCAGGTTGACTCCATCAATGAGTTAGTTGCTAGCCTGGCCCTCGCCTTCCTACACAGCTTCTCTCAATTCTATTTCCCTTCACTGCTCCGTCTGGGACTTCTCCCATAGAGAAGGATTTCTCCGGTAGATTTTTGACCGGACCAATCAGAGAACAGAAGGGGCGGAGTTTTTGTCCCCTAACCCACGCCCCCACCTGTCCCAGCTTGCAGCCAGCGAGCATTCGCATGTTCTCATTCAAAGCGATGTAGGACTGTTTTAAATGTGACACAAATGTATTAATTTCCCCTTCTTAATCCCTATCTGGAGTTTTCTTTTGTTTTTTTGCCAAAAGTCAAGTGATCGCTCCCTCCTCCTCCTCCTCCTCCTCTCCCTCCGCTGATGAGGAAATGCCTCAGGTTGTCACGAGAGAATTAAACTCGGGTTTTACGTTGCTGCCCAAGTCCCATCAGATTTTCTGGTCTTCTGGTGTGCTGGACCAGCAATCCATGGTTTTATTTTATTTTTTTAGAACGTTTTATTAACATATAAACACAGAATATGCAGCGGCAGCGAGAGAAAATGCAGCAGGAGGCGGAGCTGATGTCAAGTTCACCAGAGCAGGAAACAGAGCCATATATGGCTCTGAGGGGGAGGGAGCAGAATGCTTTCCCTTTTCAAAATTTTTCTAAGATCCAATGGTTTTGTTCCTCAGCAGAGGCCACGCCTCCAGCAAGAATCGGTTCTCTATGGAGAAACTCCAGACCCTAGTCCGAAGCGAAGTGAAGGACAAGGGTCTGGTTTTAACCAGGCTAGTTAGTTGCAGGTGTATCTACAAAAAGTTTCTGAGACTGATTTGTTCAGTGGTTCATAAGATATTTTGCTAACAGACATAAAAATTGAACATGAACAAAGACGATCATGTAGTTGTACGTGTGTGAACGTGTTCATTTGTTTGTTCTACTGGTTTCTCTCTCAGACCACCTGAAGACCAGAAGATGGAAGGTCGGCTGAAGGAAAAGTCTCCAGGATCCACCTGTCTGTCCATGAAGAGTGACTGGTCCATACCTTTACCTCCAGACTTCAGTTCTGAACCTGGACCCTCAGACACAAAGTAAGAAAACTGTTTCTAACTGAGTCCTGTAAGTCCTCAAAGAACAAAGAAGAGAATTTCATGTTGGATTTCTTGTTGAAAACTGGTGAATTCCCAGTCTGCTTTGATGGGAAGTTTCTCCTCTGACTTTTCAAGCAGCAACATGAAGATGTGACATGAATGAAGCGACTGCAGTGACTTGTTCAGCCTGACTCTGTCTGTTTGATCATTTTTACTTTGTTCTTGTCTCCACTGTGGACTGTTCAACTTGACATGAGTCTCTGTAAAACCAAGGCTTTGTCTGCTTCATCATCACACTTGTATTACTAGCTGGAGTGACCTTTGACCTCTGCACTGAATCATGGAAACACTGCAGGCAGCTTCATCCAATGTATCCAGAACACAAGGGAAGTTCTCCTACAGAGCGAGGCCAAAACCTTCAGTTTGAAGATTAGAACGAGTCATCAACGTCTCCGTCCTCACACAGAATCTCCACAGAAACATGGAAAGAAAGGAGGGAAGAGACAGAGGTGAAGAAAGTGACAACACAACTTCCTGTTTGTTGTTTGTTCATCAGTTCCATGTTTTACTGAGCTTCTGTGAGAGGCTTTGAACATTTCACATTGTTTGCTGCTTCAGTAGAACAGCAGCTCAGAAGAACTCACTGAGGAACATAGTGACCACTGACAGTCTGAATCATCCAGAACATCTACACACTGAGATCCTTGAAGAAACCAGAACTGGTTCTAGATGATCCAGAACATCTACACACTGAGATCCTTGAAGAAACCAGAACTGGTTCTAGCTGATCCAGAACATCTACACACTGAGATCCTTGAAGAAACCAGAACTGGTTCTAGTTGATCCAGAACATCTACACACTGAGATCCTTGAAGAAACCAGAACTGGTTCTAGCTGATCCAGAACATCTACACACTGAGATCCTTGAAGAAACCAGAACTGGTTCTAGCTGATCCAGAACATCTACACACTGAGATCCTTGAAGAAACCAGAACTGGTTCTAGATGATCCAGAACATCTACACACTGAGATCCTTGAAGAAACCAGAACTGGTTCTAGCTGATCCAGAACATCTACACACTGAGATCCTTGAAGAAACCAGAACTGGTTCTAGCTGATCCAGAACATCTACACACTGAGATCCTTGAAGAAACCAGAACTGGTTCTAGCTGATCCAGAACATCTACACACTGAGATCCTTGAAGAAACCAGAACTGGTTCTAGATGATCCAGAACATCTACACACTGAGATCCTTGAAGAAACCAGAACTGGTTCTAACTGATCCAGAACATCTACACACTGAGATCCTTGAAGAAACCAGAACTGGTTCTAGCTGATCCAGAACATCTACACACTGAGATCCTTGAAGAAACCAGAACTGGTTCTAGATGATCCAGAACATCTACACACTGAGATCCTTGAAGAAACCAGAACCGGTTCTAGCCGATCCAGAACATCTACACATTGAGATCCTTGAAGAAACCAAGACCGGTTCTAGCCGATCCAGAACATCTACGCACTGAGATCCTTGAAGAAACCAAGACCGGTTCTAGCCGATCCAGAACATCTACACACTGAGATCATTGAAGAAACCAGAACTGGTTCTAACTGATCCAGAACATCTACGCACTGAGATCCTTGAAGAAACCAAGACCAGTTCTAGCTGATCCAGAACATCTACGCACTGAGATCATTGAAGAAACCAGAACTGGATCTAACTGATCCAGAACATCTACACACTGAGATCATTGAAGAAACCAGAACTGGATCTAGCTGATCCAGAACATCTACACACTGAGATCCTTGAAGAAACCAGAACTGGATCTAACTGATCCAGAACATCTACACACGGAGATCCTTGAAGAAACCAGAACCGGTTCTAGCTGATCCAGAACATCTACACACCGAGATCCTTGAAGAAACCAGAACCGGTTCTAGCTGATCCAGAACATCTACACACTGAGATCCTTGAAGAAACCAGAACTGGTTCTAGCTAATCCAGAACATCTACACACTGAGATCCTTGAAGAAACCAGAACTGGTTCTAGTTAATCCAGAACATCTACACACTGAGATCCTTGAAGAAACCAGAACTGGTTCTAACTGATCCAGAACATCTACACACTGAGATCCTTGAAGAAACCAGAACTGGTTCTAGTTGATCCAGAACATCTACACACTGAGATCCTTGAAGAAACCAGAACTGGTTCTAGCTGATCCAGAACATCTACACACTGAGATCCTTGAAGAAACCAGAACTGGTTCTAGCTGATCCAGAACATCTACACACTGAGATCCTTGAAGAAACCAGAACTGGTTCTAGCTGATCCAGAACATCTACACACTGAGATCCTTGAAGAAACCAGAACTGGTTCTAGATGATCCAGAACATCTACACACTGAGATCCTTGAAGAAACCAGAACTGGTTCTAACTGATCCAGAACATCTACACACTGAGACCCTTGAAGAAACCAGAACTGGTTCTAACTGATCCAGAACATCTACACACTGAGATCCTTGAAGAAACCAGAACTGGTTCTAACTGATCCAGAACATCTACACACTGAGACCCTTGAAGAAACCAGAACTGGTTCTAGATGATCCAGAACATCTACACACTGAGACCCTTGAAGAAACCAGAACTGGTTCTAGATGATCCAGAACATCTACACACTGAGACCCTTGAAGAAACCAGAACTGGTTCTAGTTGATCCAGAACATCTACACACTGAGACCCTTGAAGAAACCAGAACTGGTTCTAGATGATCCAGAACATCTACACACTGAGATCCTTGAAGAAACCAGAACTGGTTCTAGATGATCCAGAACATGTACGCACTGAGATCCTTGAAGAAACCAGAACTGGTTCTAGATGATCCAGAACATCTACACACTGAGATCCTTGAAGAAACCAGAACTGGTTCTAACTGATCCAGAACATCTACACACTGAAATCCTTGAAGAAACCAGAACTGGTTCTAGTTAATCCAGAACATCTACTCACTGAAATCCTTGAAGAAACCAGAACTGGTTCTAGTTAATCCAGAACATCTACACACTGAGATCCTTGAAGAAACCAGAACTGGTTCTAGTTAATCCAGAACATCTACACACTGAGATCCTTGAAGAAACCAGAACTGGTTCTAGTTAATCCAGAACATCTACTCACTGAGATCCTTGAAGAAACCAGAACTGGTTCTAGTTAATCCAGAACATCTACACACTGAGATCATTGAAGAAACCAGAACTGGTTCTAGTTAATCCAGAACATCTACACACTGAGATCCTTGAGAAAACCAGGACCGGTTCTATCTGATCCAGAACATCTACACACACACTTTCTCTCTTCTTCATTTCTCAAATCCTTTTTAAAAGAGAATGATTATTAAAATGATCTGTGTCATTTTTTGCTCCAGGCCTTGGTTTGACAGTTGGGTCTTGGTCCTAAAAAGAAGTTTTGATGTTCACATTTTACTACGTATAGTCTTTAGACCTGACTTTTCTTCTTCTGTTCTACTATTCTTCACTTTACTTTGATTTCTACTACATTAGGGCTTAGTGTATTACTAGCTGATGTCTCTCTTAGTTAATCCTAGATGTTATTATTGTTTTCCTCTTGCATTTGTTGTTGGATGTAACTGGGACCCTGTGTACATAATCTCGTTTTCAACACATGTACTACATGCGGTGCAAATGACAATAAATTCTCTCTGACTCTGACTCTGATAATAATATAATGTGCTGTCATGCAGGACAAATAATAACAAATAATAATTCCTCAAAGTACAAGAAGTGAAGCTGAATAAAAAATCAAACAAGTGTAAAAACCTTCAGGAAGTCTGGAGAACTATTGATGAAGACCATTTTAGAAGATGACAGGAAAGTCTGGCTGCTCACACTTCAACTTGTTTCCATATTAGTCTGTACATATAAACAGTTTGTTCTCTAAGCTGCATGCAAATAAAAAGTGTGTGTGTTGTGTCAAAGCTCGTAGTGTGTGTTGAGGAAGACTTTCAGCTACAACCACAACAAACCTCAGCTCAACATCTGGAAAACTCACCAGGATCAATTAGCTGTGGCGGCCATCTTGAATCAGGTTGACTCCATCAATGAGTTAGTTGCTAGCCTGGCCCTCGCCTTCCTACACAGCTTCTCTCAATTCTATTTCCCTTCACTGCTCCGTCTGGGACTTCTCCCATAGAGAAGGATTTCTCCGGTAGATTTTTGACCGGACCAATCAGAGAACAGAAGGGGCGGAGTTTTTGTCCCCTAACCCACGCCCCCACCTGTCCCAGCTTGCAGCCAGCGAGCATTCGCATGTTCTCATTCAAAGCGATGCAGGACTGTTTTAAATGTGACACAAATGTATTAATTTCCCCTTCTTAATCCCTATCTGGAGTTTTCTTTTGTTTTTTTGCCAAAAGTCAAGTGATCGCTCCCTCCTCCTCCTCCTCCTCCTCTCCCTCCGCTGATGAGGAAATGCCTCAGGTTGTCACGAGAGAATTAAACTCGGGTTTTACGTTGCTGCCCAAGTCCCATCAGATTTTCTGGTCTTCTGGTGTGCTGGACCAGCAATCCATGGTTTTATTTTATTTTTTTAGAACGTTTTATTAACATATAAACACAGAATATGCAGCGGCAGCGAGAGAAAATGCAGCAGGAGGCGGAGCTGATGTCAAGTTCACCAGAGCAGGAAACAGAGCCATATATGGCTCTGAGGGGGAGGGAGCAGAATGCTTTCCCTTTTCAAAATTTTTCTAAGATCCAATGGTTTTGTTCCTCAGCAGAGGCCACGCCTCCAGCAAGAATCGGTTCTCTATGGAGAAACTCCAGACCCTAGTCCGAAGCGAAGTGAAGGACAAGGGTCTGGTTTTAACCAGGCTAGTTAGTTGCAGGTGTATCTACAAAAAGTTTCTGAGACTGATTTGTTCAGTGGTTCATAAGATATTTTGCTAACAGACATAAAAATTGAACATGAACAAAGACGATCATGTAGTTGTACGTGTGTGAACGTGTTCATTTGTTTGTTCTACTGGTTTCTCTCTCAGACCACCTGAAGACCAGAAGATGGAAGGTCGGCTGAAGGAAAAGTCTCCAGGATCCACCTGTCTGTCCATGAAGAGTGACTGGTCCATACCTTTACCTCCAGACTTCAGTTCTGAACCTGGACCCTCAGATACAAAGTAAGAAAACTGTTTCTAACTGAGTCCTGTAAGTCCTCAAAGAACAAAGAAGAGAATTTCATGTTGGATTTCTTGTTGAAAACTGGTGAATTCCCAGTCTGCTTTGATGGGAAGTTTCTCCTCTTGACTTTTCAAGCAGCAACATGAAGATGTGACATGAATGAAGCGACTGCAGTGACTTGTTCAGCCTGACTCTGTCTGTTTGATCATTTTTACTTTGTTCTTGTCTCCACTGTGGACTGTTCAACTTGACATGAGTCTCTGTAAAACCAAGGCTTTGTCTGCTTCATCATCACACTTGTATTACTAGCTGGAGTGACCTTTGACCTCTGCACTGAATCATGGAAACACTGCAGGCAGCTTCATCCAATGTATCCAGAACACAAGGGAAGTTCTCCTACAGAGCGAGGCCAAAACCTTCAGTTTGAAGATTAGAACGAGTCATCAACGTCTCCGTCCTCACACAGAATCTCCACAGAAACATGGAAAGAAAGGAGGGAAGAGACAGAGGTGAAGAAAGTGACAACACAACTTCCTGTTTGTTGTTTGTTCATCAGTTCCATGTTTTACTGAGCTTCTGTGAGAGGCTTTGAACATTTCACATTGTTTGCTGCTTCAGTAGAACAGCAGCTCAGAAGAACTCACTGAGGAACATAGTGACCACTGACAGTCTGAATCATCCAGAACATCTACACACTGAGATCCTTGAAGAAACCAGAACTGGTTCTAGTTGATCCAGAACATCTACACACTGAGATCCTTGAAGAAACCAGAACTGGTTCTAGATGATCCAGAACATCTACACACTGAGATCCTTGAAGAAACCAGAACTGGTTCTAGCTGATCCAGAACATCTACACACTGAGATCCTTGAAGAAACCAGAACTGGTTCTAGTTGATCCAGAACATCTACACACTGAGATCCTTGAAGAAACCAGAACTGGTTCTAGCTGATCCAGAACATCTACACACTGAGATCCTTGAAGAAACCAGAACTGGTTCTAGCTGATCCAGAACATCTACACACTGAGATCCTTGAAGAAACCAGAACTGGTTCTAGTTGATCCAGAACATCTACACACTGAGATCCTTGAAGAAACCAGAACTGGTTCTAGCTGATCCAGAACATCTACACACTGAGATCCTTGAAGAAACCAGAACTGGTTCTAGCTGATCCAGAACATCTACACACTGAGATCCTTGAAGAAACCAGAACTGGTTCTAGCTGATCCAGAACATCTACACACTGAGATCCTTGAAGAAACCAGAACTGGTTCTAGATGATCCAGAACATCTACACACTGAGATCCTTGAAGAAACCAGAACTGGTTCTAACTGATCCAGAACATCTACACACTGAGATCCTTGAAGAAACCAGAACTGGTTCTAGCTGATCCAGAACATCTACACACTGAGATCCTTGAAGAAACCAGAACTGGTTCTAGATGATCCAGAACATCTACACACTGAGATCCTTGAAGAAACCAGAACTGGTTCTAGCTGATCCAGAACATCTACACACTGAGATCCTTGAAGAAACCAGAACTGGTTCTAGCTGATCCAGAACATCTACACACTGAGATCCTTGAAGAAACCAGAACTGGTTCTAGCTGATCCAGAACATCTACACACTGAGATCCTTGAAGAAACCAGAACTGGTTCTAACTGATCCAGAACATCTACACACTGAGATCCTTGAAGAAACCAGAACTGGTTCTAGCTGATCCAGAACATCTACACACTGAGATCCTTGAAGAAACCAGAACTGGTTCTAGACTGATCCAGAACATCTACACACTGAGATCCTTGAAGAAACCAGAACTGGTTCTAGCTGATCCAGAACATCTACACACTGAGATCCTTGAAGAAACCAGAACTGGATCTAACTGATCCAGAACATCTACACACGGAGATCCTTGAAGAAACCAGAACCGGTTCTAGCTGATCCAGAACATCTACACACCGAGATCCTTGAAGAAACCAGAACCGGTTCTAGCTGATCCAGAACATCTACACACTGAGATCCTTGAAGAAACCAGAACTGGTTCTAGTTAATCCAGAACATCTACACACTGAGATCCTTGAAGAAACCAGAACTGGTTCTAGCTAATCCAGAACATCTACACACTGAGATCCTTGAAGAAACCAGAACTGGTTCTAACTGATCCAGAACATCTACACACTGAGATCCTTGAAGAAACCAGAACTGGTTCTAACTGATCCAGAACATCTACACACTGAGATCCTTGAAGAAACCAGAACTGGTTCTAGTTGATCCAGAACATCTACACACTGAGATCCTTGAAGAAACCAGAACTGGTTCTAGCTGATCCAGAACATCTACACACTGAGATCCTTGAAGAAACCAGAACTGGTTCTAGCTGATCCAGAACATCTACACACTGAGATCCTTGAAGAAACCAGAACTGGTTCTAGCTGATCCAGAACATCTACACACTGAGATCCTTGAAGAAACCAGAACTGGTTCTAGCTGATCCAGAACATCTACACACTGAGATCCTTGAAGAAACCAGAACTGGTTCTAACTGATCCAGAACATCTACACACTGAGATCCTTGAAGAAACCAGAACTGGTTCTAACTGATCCAGAACATCTACACACTGAGACCCTTGAAGAAACCAGAACTGGTTCTAACTGATCCAGAACATCTACACACTGAGACCCTTGAAGAAACCAGAACTGGTTCTAGATGATCCAGAACATCTACACACTGAGACCCTTGAAGAAACCAGAACTGGTTCTAGATGATCCAGAACATCTACACACTGAGACCCTTGAAGAAACCAGAACTGGTTCTAGATGATCCAGAACATCTACACACTGAGATCCTTGAAGAAACCAGAACTGGTTCTAGATGATCCAGAACATCTACACACTGAGATCCTTGAAGAAACCAGAACTGGTTCTAGATGATCCAGAACATCTACACACTGAGATCCTTGAAGAAACCAGAACTGGTTCTAAATGATCCAGAACATCTACACACTGAGATCCTTGAAGAAACCAGAACTGGTTCTAAATGATCCAGAACATCTACACACTGAGATCCTTGAAGAAACCAGAACTGGTTCTAGATGATCCAGAACATCTACACACTGAGATCCTTGAAGAAACCAGAACTGGTTCTAAATGATCCAGAACATCTACACACTGAGATCCTTGAAGAAACCAGAACTGGTTCTAACTGATCCAGAACATCTACACACTGAGATCCTTGAAGAAACCAGAACTGGTTCTAGATGATCCAGAACATCTACACACTGAGATCCTTGAAGAAACCAGAACTGGTTCTAAATGATCCAGAACATCTACACACTGAGATCCTTGAAGAAACCAGAACTGGTTCTAACTGATCCAGAACATCTACACACTGAGATCCTTGAAGAAACCAGAACTGGTTCTAACTGATCCAGAACATCTACACACTGAGATCCTTGAAGAAACCAGAACTGGTTCTAGATGATCCAGAACATCTACACACTGAGATCCTTGAAGAAACCAGAACTGGTTCTAGATGATCCAGAACATCTACACACTGAGATCCTTGAAGAAACCAGAACTGGTTCTAGCTGATCCAGAACATCTACACACTGAGATCCTTGAAGAAACCAGAACTGGTTCTAACTGATCCAGAACATCTACACACTGAGATCCTTGAAGAAACCAGAACTGGTTCTAACTGATCCAGAACATCTACACACTGAGATCCTTGAAGAAACCAGAACTGGTTCTAGCTAATCCAGAACATCTACACACTGAGATCCTTGAAGAAACCAGAACTGGTTCTAGTTAATCCAGAACATCTACACACTGAGATCCTTGAAGAAACCAGAACTGGTTCTAGTTAATCCAGAACATCTACTCACTGAGATCCTTGAAGAAACCAGAACTGGTTCTAGTTAATCCAGAACATCTACACACTGAGATCCTTGAGAAAACCAGGACCGGTTCTATCTGATCCAGAACATCTACACACACACTTTCTCTCTTCTTCATTTCTCAAATCCTTTTTAAAAGAGAATGATTATTAAAATGATCTGTGTCATTTTTTGCTCCAGGCCTTGGTTTGACAGTTGGGTCTTGGTCCTAAAAAGAAGTTTTGATGTTCACATTTTACTACGTATAGTCTTTAGACCTGACTTTTCTTCTTCTGTTCTACTATTCTTCACTTTACAGTACTTTGATTTCTACTACATTAGGGCTTAGTGTATTACTAGCTGATGTCTCTCTTAGTTAATCCTAGATGTTATTATTGTTTTCCTCTTGCATTTGTTGTTGGATGTAACTGGGACCCTGTGTACATAATCTCGTTTTCAACACATGTACTACATGCGGTGCAAATGACAATAAATTCTCTCTGACTCTGACTCTGATAATAATATAATGTGCTGTCATGCAGGACAAATAATAACAAATAATAATTCCTCAAAGTACAAGAAGTGAAGCTGAATAAAAAATCAAACAAGTGTAAAAACCTTCAGGAAGTCTGGAGAACTATTGATGAAGACCATTTTAGAAGATGACAGGAAAGTCTGGCTGCTCACACTTCAACTTGTTTCCATATTAGTCTGTACATATAAACAGTTTGTTCTCTAAGCTGCATGCAAATAAAAAGTGTGTGTGTTGTGTCAAAGCTCGTAGTGTGTGTTGAGGAAGACTTTCAGCTACAACCACAACAAACCTCAGCTCAACATCTGGAAAACTCACCAGGATCAATTAGCTGTGGCGGCCATCTTGAATCAGGTTGACTCCATCAATGAGTTAGTTGCTAGCCTGGCCCTCGCCTTCCTACACAGCTTCTCTCAATTCTATTTCCCTTCACTGCTCCGTCTGGGACTTCTCCCATAGAGAAGGATTTCTCCGGTAGATTTTTGACCGGACCAATCAGAGAACAGAAGGGGCGGAGTTTTTGTCCCCTAACCCACGCCCCCACCTGTCCCAGCTTGCAGCCAGCGAGCATTCGCATGTTCTCATTCAAAGCGATGTAGGACTGTTTTAAATGTGACACAAATGTATTAATTTCCCCTTCTTAATCCCTATCTGGAGTTTTCTTTTGTTTTTTTGCCAAAAGTCAAGTGATCGCTCCCTCCTCCTCCTCCTCCTCCTCTCCCTCCGCTGATGAGGAAATGCCTCAGGTTGTCACGAGAGAATTAAACTCGGGTTTTACGTTGCTGCCCAAGTCCCATCAGATTTTCTGGTCTTCTGGTGTGCTGGACCAGCAATCCATGGTTTTATTTTATTTTTTTAGAACGTTTTATTAACATATAAACACAGAATATGCAGCGGCAGCGAGAGAAAATGCAGCAGGAGGCGGAGCTGATGTCAAGTTCACCAGAGCAGGAAACAGAGCCATATATGGCTCTGAGGGGGAGGGAGCAGAATGCTTTCCCTTTTCAAAATTTTTCTAAGATCCAATGGTTTTGTTCCTCAGCAGAGGCCACGCCTCCAGCAAGAATCGGTTCTCTATGGAGAAACTCCAGACCCTAGTCCGAAGCGACGTGAAGGACAAGGGTCTGGTTTTAACCAGGCTAGTTAGTTGCAGGTGTATCTACAAAAAGTTTCTGAGACTGATTTGTTCAGTGGTTCATAAGATATTTTGCTAACAGACATAAAAATTGAACATGAACAAAGACGATCATGTAGTTGTACGTGTGTGAACGTGTTCATTTGTTTGTTCTACTGGTTTCTCTCTCAGACCACCTGAAGACCAGAAGATGGAAGGTCGGCTGAAGGAAAAGTCTCCAGGATCCACCTGTCTGTCCATGAAGAGTGACTGGTCCATACCTTTACCTCCAGACTTCAGTTCTGAACCTGGACCCTCAGATACAAAGTAAGAAAACTGTTTCTAACTGAGTCCTGTAAGTCCTCAAAGAACAAAGAAGAGAATTTCATGTTGGATTTCTTGTTGAAAACTGGTGAATTCCCAGTCTGCTTTGATGGGAAGTTTCTCCTCTTGACTTTTCAAGCAGCAACATGAAGATGTGACATGAATGAAGCGACTGCAGTGACTTGTTCAGCCTGACTCTGTCTGTTTGATCATTTTTACTTTGTTCTTGTCTCCACTGTGGACTGTTCAACTTGACATGAGTCTCTGTAAAACCAAGGCTTTGTCTGCTTCATCATCACACTTGTATTACTAGCTGGAGTGACCTTTGACCTCTGCACTGAATCATGGAAACACTGCAGGCAGCTTCATCCAATGTATCCAGAACACAAGGGAAGTTCTCCTACAGAGCGAGGCCAAAACCTTCAGTTTGAAGATTAGAACGAGTCATCAACGTCTCCGTCCTCACACAGAATCTCCACAGAAACATGGAAAGAAAGGAGGGAAGAGACAGAGGTGAAGAAAGTGACAACACAACTTCCTGTTTGTTGTTTGTTCATCAGTTCCATGTTTTACTGAGCTTCTGTGAGAGGCTTTGAACATTTCACATTGTTTGCTGCTTCAGTAGAACAGCAGCTCAGAAGAACTCACTGAGGAACATAGTGACCACTGACAGTCTGAATCATCCAGAACATCTACACACTGAGATCCTTGAAGAAACCAGAACTGGTTCTAGTTGATCCAGAACATCTACACACTGAGATCCTTGAAGAAACCAGAACCGGTTCTAGCTGATCCAGAACATCTACACACTGAGATCCTTGAAGAAACCAGGACCGGTTCTAGCTGATCCAGAACACCTACACACTGAGATCCTTGAGAAAACCAGAACCGGTTCTAGATGATCCAAAACTTCTACTGTATGCACTGAGATCCTTGAAGAAACCAGAACTGTCCTAACTGATCCAGAAAATCTACACACTGAGATCCTTGAAGAATCAGAACCGGTTCTAGCTGATCCAGAACATCAACACACGGAGATCCTTGAAGTATCCAGAACCAGTTCAAGCTGATCCAGGACGTCTTCGCACTGAGATCTTTGAAAAAAACCAGAACCGGTTCTAGCTGATCCAGAACGTTTACGCACTGAGATCCTTGAAGCAACCAGAACCGGTTCTGGCAGATTCAGAACATCTACGCACGGAGATCCTTGAAGAAACCAGAACCGGTTCTCGCTGATCCAGAACATCTATGCACTGAGATCCTGGAAAAAAACAGAACCGGTTGTAGCTGATCCAGAACATCTATGCATGGAGATCCTTGAAGCAACCAGAACCGTTTCTGGCAGATCCAGAACATCTACGCACGCAGATTCATGAAGAAACCAGAACCTGTTCTAGATGATCCAGAACATCTACGCATGGAGATCCTACAAGAAACAAGGACCAGTTCTAGCTGATCCAGAAATCTACGCACCGAGATCCTTGAAGAAACCAGGACCGGTTCTAGTAGATCCATAACATCAACATACGGAGATCCTTGAAGTAACCAGAACCGGTTCTCGCTGATCCAGAACGTCTTTGCACTGAGATCCTGGAAAAAACCTGAACCGGTTCTAGCTGATCCAGAACGTCTTCGCACTGAGATCCTGGAAAAAACCTTAACCGGTTCTGGCAGATCCAGAACATCTACGCACGGAGATTCATGAAGAAACCAGGACTGGTTCTAGCTGATCCAGAACATCTACTCACTGAGAACCTTGATGAAACCAGAACCGGTTCTAGATGATCCAGAACATCTACTCACGGAGATCCTTAAAGAAACCAGAACCGGTTCTAACTGATCCAGAACATCTACGCACAGAGAACCTTGAAGAAACCAGAACCGGTTCTAGATGATCCAGAACATCTACACACTGAGATCCTTGAAGAAACCAGGACCGGTTCTAGTTGATCCAGAACATCTACTCATGGAGATCCTTAAAGGGGACCACACATGCAAAATTCACTTTTTAATGTTTTTTTACTAAACTTTGGGTATTTACTTCATAAAAAAACAGTCCTTGTGCCAAAAAAATGCACCCAGTGGTTTATTTACTCTAAGTAGATTTATTTGTCTGTGATTAAAAACGCTCCGTTTCACACTTCCTGCGGTTTGTGACGTCACAAACCGTAGCCAATCACCTCAAACCTGAGTCCAGCCCCTCACCTAGCAACCCCTGGTGATGCTCCACCCACTTGAGTATAAAAGATGTCACGGTTGCCTAGCGGTTTAGGAGCTGACCTGGCGGTCATTTATTCATTTATTTAGCCCATGGGGGGCTAGGGGTTTGCCCTGCTCCAGCCATGCAGCACATCTCGAGTAAAACCAGAATGTTTTATTACCTTGTTTGAATGAACTCTGTCTCGTTAAAACTGTGCACACACACTCTAGCGGTTTGGACTTGTTTCTTATATGATGAAGGACTACTGTTGCACAACTGTCAGTTTGGTTGAGCGGTTACGACACTTGACCGCCACGCAGGAGAGCGGAGATCGCGTCCCGTCAACGGCATCTTTTTTTTCCCCCCCTTTTTTTTAAAGCCTTTTGTTTCGGAGAAATCGGGGTGAGACTAGATATATACATCGACATAATAATACTTTATAATTGTTATTTTTTTTTTTTAATACTTTAATTTTTATTATTTTTTTGCAAAATCAACTAAATACATGTACAAATCAAACCACTGTGAAAAACAAAAACTCACAAAATAAAATAAATCAGAACCAGAACCAAAACAAAACAAAAACAAAAAACAACATCGACAACAATCCGGATTTTTTTTCTAACATCATTTTACAAGTATTCATTCATCAAACAGCTGTATTTACATTGTTGTGTGTGCCACATCGAAATTGGGTCCATTTCTCCCATTGTTTATCATATTTAAGACCTTTCAGTCTAAGATTATTTGTGATTTTTTCCATTATTGAAATTTCCTCCACAATCCTCATCCACTCTTCTTGGTTAGGTGGATCTGGCTTCAACCATCTTTTTGTTATTGCCTTTTTACTAGCAGCCAGGATTACCTTTGTCAAAAACATATCTTCCTTCCTCACTACATCCATTATATTCCCCAAGTACATTACTAGACATGTATTTGGAATTGCATAACCCAAAATTTTAGACAATGTTGACCTTACTTGTTTCCAGTATCCAGTTATTTTTGTACAACTCCAAAAAATATGTGAATGATTGGCTTCTACTTCTCTACATCTCCAACATTCTTGTAATGTAGAAGTCTGTTTGCTTTTAATTTTAGGTGTTATAAAAAACCTTGTTAGATTTTTCCAACAAAACTCCCTCCATGAGAGTGAATTTGTTGTACTTTGCTGAATTTTACACATTTGGAACCATTCTTCATCTTGTATAATAATCTTCAGTTCTGTTTCCCATTTCTTTTTAAGATACAGTGTTGTTTCCTCTCTACATTCCCCCAAAGAATTATAAAAAGCCGAGATGGGTTTGACCTTTTTTTGTAAATACGAGTCTATCACTACTCCAATGACACCATCATTTGTGTTGATTAATTTTTGTTTAATTTGCTTTGTGTAGTAGTCTCTTATTTGTAAATACCTAAAAAAGTCTCTATCTTCTAAATCATATTTTAATTTTAATTCTTGAAAACTCATTAATTGTCCATTTTTCAAAAGAGTAAAAATTGTAGTGATTCCTTTTATTTCCCACTGTTTGAATACTTGATCCATTTGTCCTGGTTTAAACTTGGTATCATACCTGAACCATTTCAACAGCAGAGACTTGTCTTTTAATTTATATTTTTCTATAACAGAGTACCATGTTTCTAAAGTGAATTTTAGAATTGTATTCATTTTATCCATGAGAGATGCTGCCAGCAGTTTATCAGATATAAGAATTTGAATTTTATACCCTTGTATTTCTCTTTCGATTTCTTTCCATCTAGATTCATATTCCGGTCTACACCAACAAGCAAGCGGTCTTAGTTGAGCTGCAATAAAGTAATTTTTCAAGTTGGGCAGGGCCATTCCTCCTTTGTTCCTTGGGAGCTGCAAAGTTGCGTATTTTATTCGTGGTTTTTTTCCACTCCATATGAATCTTGAAATCATTTTATCCCACGCTTTGAATCTGCTTTGTGGGACAGGAATTGGAAGTGACTGAAACAAATACATCAGTCTGGGAAGAATATTCATTTTAATCATTTGTATTCGAGAACTAAAATCTGTTGGCAAGGTATACCACCTATCCAAGTCTTTTTTAATATCACCTTCAATTTTGTTATAATTTGCATCAAATGTTGTAGGGAATGTCTTGGTCAAGATTACACCTAAGTATTTAAGAGATTCAGCATTCCACTTCAATTTATATTTTGTTCTGATTTTCTGAGAGGGCAAATAGTTGAATGATAATATTTGTGTCTTAGATATATTTATTCTATAGCCGGAATAATGCTCATATGTTTGAAATAAATCCATTAAATTTGCAAAGCAGAGTTCTGGATTCTGGAGGAAGATCATAACATCGTCAGCAAAAAGTCCTATGCGATGCTCTTCTCCTGCTAATGTAACACCCTGTAGGTTTGCACTTTGTCTTACTGCTTGTGCAAGAGGCTCAGCATACAAGGCAAAAAGCAAGGGAGATAACACACACCCCTGCTTAGTTCCCTTTTCAAGCTGTATCCTGTTTGATAAGCTGCCATTTACCTTGATTCTGGCTGTAGGTTTATTATATAGTGTTTTTATGCACTGAACCGAGTCATCCTTAAATCCAAAACGTTTCAACACTTCATACAAAAACGTCCAGCTTACACTGTCAAATGCTTTTTCTTGGTCCAAACTAATTAAAACTGACTTAATTCTATTGTTTTGGACATGGTCAATAATGTGGAGTGTTCTCCTTATATTATCTTGGGTTTGGCGTCCTTTAATGAAACCGGTTTGATCTACATCTATCAAGTCTGGTAGAAAGGTCTCAAGCCTCTTACTGATTATTGAAGTATATATCTTATAATCCACATTCATTAATGATATGGGCCTATAGTTCTTGCATTGTTCCTTATCTCCGCCCTGTTTGGGTAAAATTGTAATAATTGACTCCCTCCATGATGGAGGAGCCATTACATCCTTAAGAGTCCAGTTAAAACATGCATTAAGCAAAGGTTTGAGTTCCTCCTTAAAAACTTTATAGAATTCAGATGGAAACCCATCACTGCCAGGTGATTTGTTTGTTTTTTGTTTACCTATCGCAGCTTCAATCTCTTTATCTGTGATTTTTGACATAATAAGTTTATTCTGAGCTTCCCCAATATTAGGTAGGTCAAGTGTATCGAGGAATTGTCTGATTTCGTCCTTATCTGCTGCTGGATGTTGAGAGTATAGTTTTGTGTAATATTTTTCAAACTCATTCTCTATTTCATTTGGTTTATAATACAAGTGGTTACTATCCCCATCTCTAATTTTACTTACTATCATGGATTCTTGTTGTTTACGCAGCCTCCTTGCCAACAGCTTAGTTGCTTTTGGTCCCAGTTCATAATAGCTTTGTTTAGCAAATCTAGCTTTCTTCTCAATTTCTTCCCCAAGGATCTCATTAATTTCTTTTCTGATTACTTCTATTTGTTTTAGGATTGAATGACTTCCTGTTTGTTTGTGTTCTTCCTCAAGGGATTTAAGTTTTTCTGTTTTATTTTTATATGTAATCATTCTTATACGTTTTTGCGCCGCTGTAAGGGCAATCAACTTTCCCCTCAGAACTGCTTTCAGTGCATCCCAAAGCATGGCTGGATTCACATCTCCTGTATCATTTTCTTCAATGAATCGTTTGATTTCTTCCTTAATTTGTTTTATATTATCTTCCTTGTTTAAGATACTCAAGTTAATTGTTATTTTTACGTTTTAGTTCAATTTTTAGTGTAATATCGCTCCCAACGCGAAGCCGGCAGAAAACTGTGCACACACACACTCTCTTCGCGTAATGAGTAATAAAAAAGAGCCATCAAGCACCACTGATCGATATATTTTCAGATTAGCAACTTATTTATTTTAAGAATACCTTTCACTTCATCAAAATCTAATCAAAACTTCAGCGTTCTAAATGTAGGTGGTTGTGATTATTTCTTATACGATGAAAGACTGTTTTTGCACAACTGCACGGTTGGCCCAGAGGTAATGAACCGGACTCGTCATCCGAAGGACACAGGTTCGCGTCACGGTCGCGGATTTCCTTTTTTTTTTTTTTTTAAGCCTTTTGTTTTGCAGACCGCCGGCGAAGACACCATCTGCGTGCGGGAGTTGTTGGGAGCTACTGACTTTTGAGGTCCGGGGGTCCGGTCAAAAGTTGCCTCATGCGGATAAATTAACTGGAGACATTCTGTGAACTTTGTGTGTGGACTGAAGCACGCTCCAACAAGCGCCGCATGCAACGAGCGGAGCACACCGCCCGCTCGAGGAGGAAAAGCTATCATTAGCCTCGGAGCTAATGCTAAAAAAAGGAGCTGCAAATGGCGGCGCGCGCAGAGGGCTTTTGGTAAGTTATCTTAAGCTACTAGCACTAACAGTAAGTCAAATGAGTAATAAAAAAGAGCTAATTTTAAAATAACAACATATTAGAGATACTGGCTGTTGCAGAGGGCGTAGTTAATGTAAATAGGTCTTTGTAGGGCGTGGCTTTCAGACCTCATTATTCATAAACCGGTCGTTTAGAACGGAAGTGAAATTTGGCAGAATTAGAAAGGGGATATTTTTTAATCTAAGCATTATTTTGTGTATAAAATTGACTGAAAATGGTCTGGATAGCCCACAGATAAACCACAAAAAATTATATATCCTACATTTGGTCCCCTTTAAAGAAACCAGAACCGGTTCTAACTGATCCAGAACATCTACGCACAGAGAACCTTGAAGTAACCAGAACCTGTTCAAGCTGATCCAGAACATCTACACACTGAGATCCTTGAAGAAACCAGAACCTGTTCTAGCTGATCCAGAACATCTACATATACACATAGGGAGCTGAACACTTTTACCAAGTCATTTACATATAGAATAAACAGCTTTCGGCCAAGTACAGATCCCTGAGGGACTCCACATGTAATGTTGCAAAGGTCGGATCTTACATCATTTATCTGCACAAAATGTTTTCTATTTTTCAAATAACTAGATACCCACTGCAATGCTAGTCCTCTGATACCATATTTACTCAATTTGTCAATGAGAATATTATGATCAATAGTATCGAAAGCTTTCTTTAAATCAACAAAAACACAGACAATTTTGCTTTTGGTCAATAGCAGTACCTGTAGTTATGTGTTCCATAGATTCCATGATAGCCATTGATGTAGAGTTTTGTTTTCTGAATCCATATTGACTGTCAATTAAATATTTTGTTTATCAATGAATTCATCTAAGCACAAATAATTTTTCCAAAATCTTTGAAAACTGTGGCAATAGGGATATTGGTCTATAATTGTTGAATATACAGTACCTTTATCACCATCTTTAAAAAGAGGTACTATTTTAGCAATTTTCATATTTTCTGGAAATTTTCCTGTCGAAAATGATAAATTACATATATACAGGTATGTAAATGGCTCAATAATATGACTCATTATATTCTTCACAAGCTTCATGTCCATATCAACCCAGTCTTTGGATCTCTTGTTTACTCAGTTAATAATGGAATGGTTCACTGTATCATTTACCTTAGATATTTTATCTGCAAGGATTGATCCAACATTCACAAAGTATTGATTAAATCCGTTTGCAATTTCAATGTCATCATAATAATAATAATAATAATTAATTCAATTTATAACGCACTTTTCATTACTGAAAATCTCAAAGTGCTACACACATTGAATGCTACACACATTCATAAACCGGTGGCGGCAGACTACCATGCAAGGTGCTTTCCAGTCCTACCGGGAGCAACTCAGGGTTAAGTGTCTTGCCCAAGGACACAACGACACATGGAGCGGGTCCCGGGAGTCGAACCGCCAACTTTCCGATCGGGAGACAACTGCCATTACCACTACACCACGGCCGCCCATGAATTTGCTGCTCTGTTTATATACTTGAGATCACTTGTAGGACCTGGAACTGATTGATCAGAGGAAACAATCTGTTTTTATATGGAATTTGTATGAGGACTGATGTTTTATTGTGATGTTATTTTAATGTTATAAATTGTATGTAATATGTACCCGGGCTCCGTCTATAAGTTTTAAATAGATTTTTGGAGACCTGATTCACACACTGTTATCTTGCAGTTAAGTTTTATGATTCTTTTTGTGTGTGAATAAACTGAAACTGATCTGATCAACACTTCCTGTTGTTCCACTTCTTCACAGAGGGAGGAAGAGGAAGAGGAGTGGTGTTTGTGAGGAGGAGCAGCTGTCCGGCTGTTCTTTGTGTCAGGACGTCCTGAAGGATCCAGTCTCTACCAGCTGTGGACACTGGTTCTGCAGACGCTGCATCACCTCATACTGGGACCAGTCTGCTTCATCAGGACCCTCCTCCTGTCCCCAGTGTGGACAAAGACCCAGAAGTGGACTGCAGACAGCCAGTCAGAGCAGCTGTGTCCAAGGTAAGACATTTGTGTCCACCTGTTGTCTTCATACAGACACATTGTTGTGTGGGACAGAATGAAGATCTAAGATGATTAGAAAGATCCTTCAGATTGAAGCACCAATCAGAACGTTGGAGTTTCTGCTGCAGCATTCACATCTGCTCTGTGTCACATTTTTCACCAGATGTTGGTCTGCAGGAGGTCTTAGAGGAACATCAGATCAGTCTGAGGAGGAGATGTGAACGTGTGACTGAAGGAAGTGATGAAACAGGAAGTAGAAGCCTCCTCAACAGGATCTACACTGAGCTCTACATCACAGAGGGACAGAGTGAAGAGGTTAATACCCAACATGAGGTGAGGCAGCTGGAGACAGCTTCCAGGACCAAGAGCCTCCAGGAGACTCCAATCAGGTGCCAGGACATCTTTAAAGCCTTACCTGAGCAACATGGATCCATCAGAGTGGTTCTGACCAACGGCGTCGCTGGCGTTGGAAAAACCTTCTCGGTGCTGAAGTTCACTCTGGACTGGGCCGAGGGCTTGGAGAACCAAGATGTGAGCGTGGTGGTTGTGCTTTCGTTCAGGGAGCTGAACTTGATCAGAGATGAGCAGCACAGTCTTCTCACGCTGCTCCATGTTTTCCATCCAACATTACAGAAGGTCCCAGCAGAGAAGCTGGCTGTCTGGAAACTTCTCTTCATCTTTGACGGCCTGGATGAAAGCAGACTCCACCTGGACTTCACCAACAGTCAGCTGCTTTCTGACGTCACCCAGAAGTCCTCGCTCAACGTGCTGCTGACAAACCTCATCAAGGGGAACCTGCTGCCCTCGGCTCTGGTCTGGATCACTTCCAGACCTGCAGCAGCCAATCAGATCCCTCCTTCATGTGTGGACAGGCTAACAGAAGTACGAGGCTTCACGGACGCCCAGAAGGAGGAGTACTTCAGGAGGAGGTTCAGTGATGAAGAGCTGTCCAGCAGAATCATCTCCCACATGAAGACCTCCAGGAGCCTCCACATCATGTGTGGAATCCCAGTCTTCTGCTGGATCACTGCTACAGTTCTG
>JBBPBX010016257.1:5638-19102 GCA_038048925.1 Garcialebias charrua
CACACATACATACACACACATACATACACACACATACATACACACACACACATACATACACACACACACATACATACACACACACACATACATACACACACACACATACATACACACACACACATACATACACACACACACATACATACACACACACACATACATACACACACACACATACATACATACACACACATACATACATACACACACATACATACATACACACACATACATACATACACACACATACATACATACACACACATACATACATACACACACATACATACATACACACACATACATACATACACATACATACATACATACACATACATACATACATACACATACATACATACACACACATACATACATACATACATACAAGGGAGTTTTAAACCCTTCCCACACTCTTGCAATATTCTAAACAATGCTTCCAACCTCTAAATGCTCTAAAAGAGCACAGCATGTCATGATTTCAGTTCTCTGCCTCAGGCTGCACTCTGCCAGTGCTCTTGGCCACGCCCACTTCTCTGCTGCAGAGCAAAGATCATGACAAGCGGCAGGAGGGGGCTTCTCTTGCAGCTTGTGGGCAGCACACATGTGCTAAATAATTTTAAACAATTTATTTTAAATAAACATCCCATGCTGATCATGTGGTTCATCCATCAATCAGTCATTGTGTGTCATGTCCAGTCTTATTTTGAAAAACCACAATAGAGCGAGTCTGTGAAAAACAAACCTTGAAGTAGCGAGGGACTACTGTACACTGTACAAATGTTTTTTTAACCTTCTGTGGCGGTATCAGTTCCAGGTATAAGGGCATTTTTAACGAGTACAACTACTTGTAAAATGTATATAATGTATATGAATGTTTCTGTTCAGTGCCCTGAGACGACTTCTGTTGTGACTTGGTGCTGTATAAATAAACTGAACTGAATTATAATAATTAGTGGATGTGTGTATGATCTGCTGGTTGCAGTACTCTTAAATGTTTATATTATTTATATATATATATATATATATATATATATATATATATATATTAGGGGTGTAACGATACACAAAACTCTCGAGACGAGACGAGACAAATTACAGAGTTCGCGAGAACGAGACGAGATTTTAATATTAGTTCAAGAAAACTTCAAAGATCGGTTTTATGCCGCAAAAAGGCTTTTATTCTGTTTTAACATGTATTACAAACTCAACTGATGTCTTCATTTTACTGATTGAATCTCCTTAGACCTTAGAACGTTCAACTTTGTTTAAAAAAAATAGATATTCACGCAGGACTTTCCAAAAATTGAACATAAATATCCGCATCAGCACTGAATCTGCAGCCGTCACTCACCAGTGTTGCCAGATTGGGCGGTTCACCGCGATTTTCCTTCTGACTTTTGCGGGTAAAGAGTGCTTTGGGTGGGTGGGACTCTATCTGGCAACACCGGTCACACCGGTGTTTACACAAGTGTGTCTTTACATTCGGGGCAGCGTCGGCAGCGCCGGGACCCTCCATCAATGTAGAGGCGTCTGCGGCACCGGGACCCTCCATCAGTAGTTGGGGCGTCTTCTATAGCAACTTCATCCGGCGAAGCCATGCTGTCCGTGACGCTGACTTGCTAGGGGCTGCTAGCATTAGCGACTCGCGAGACAACGTTACCTCTCAACGAGAGATATCGCGGGAGTTTAATATCGCGAGATCTCGTACAACGAGATCTCGTTACACCCCTAATATATATATATATATATATATATATATATATATATATATATATCATATATATATATATCTATACATATATATATNTATTGATAGCTATTATATTTTTTCCTAATCATCTCCAGCCTTAAAAGGCAGGTGATCATGCAATTGTGTGAGTGTTTGTTTGTCTGTTAGCAAAAAATTGCATGAACTACTGGAAATAATTTAATGAAACTCTTCATTTACAACTGAATTTTTTTTATCAACCCGATTGAAGCCACAGCTAATCAACGTTGGCTAATACAACAGTTTCTATAACTTAGTCATTTCAACAGATATTGAGCTAACGTTTGGTGTGGTAGTAGCTGAGCCATCACCAACACATACTCTGAGCACCCACACGTCAAGTGACGTCTTTGTTTAATTCTTGGTCATTCAAGGCAGTGAGTGACATTAATTTCTTCCAGGAATATAGTTTGTGTCTGTGTGGTGTGTCTCCAGGTCGCTCCCCAGATGGCTCAGATGGGTGGGGTACCACTGATGGCTCCTCAGCCGATGATGTACAACCAGCCTGTTCTCAGACCCACCAACCCCTTCGCACCCATGCCAGGAGCCCAGGTAATGCTTCCGACACACACACACACACACACCTCTCAAATGTATAGAAAACAGGTGCTGGGAAAACTTACCTACAGCTTTGAAAATATCTTAACAAATAAGTTTTTCTGTCATTGTTTCTCATTTTTCTGATCAGAAATGTCCTAAATTGCATTACTTTGAGGTTCATTATCTTTTGAAATATACCAAACAAAACCAACAAAGTCCATGCTCAATAATCCAGGTGTACAATCCAGCAATTTTCAGTCAGGTCATCTGGACAGTTTCTTTTTTTGTGCTGAAAAGTTTAGATGACCTGACTGAAAATTGTTTGATTGATGCCAAACAAAAGTTATTTTAGAACGTAATCAGCTATTTCATATTTAATGTTAATTATTGCAGTCATTTGAAATATTTTTTTTGGATCCTGGTAGTTGTTATTTCAGACAAATTTCATGCAAACAAGACATTTCTGTTCTATTAAGTGAGTTTAACAGATGTTCCTCACCAGTGTGTCCTCTGTTTGACTGACATGTCTCCCGTACTGATTTCCTCTACTTCCAATGGTTTTAGTGGTTTACATCTTATAAAGTAACCTGGTTCTTACATTAGTGTTTAAAGTAACCTGGTTCTTACATTAGTGTTTATTGATACAGTGCACCCTGTGTTTTAAATCTCCTGAAGACCATTTTCTTCTTAAAACTGTTGATTTTCTGATCAAACACACACAAAAAGAAACTGCTGATCTTATAGCTGCTGTTATAAAGATAAACTAGAGAAATTGTTTTCTGCAAACATGCAGTGTGAATGCTTATTGCAGAAGAACTTGCTGAAAACCAGCTGAAATTAGCTAAAACCATGCTGAAATGTAGCTGATATGGAAGAGTGAGCCTAAATTAGCAGAAGAAAGCAGAAAAACGCATTTGCTGAATTAGGTTTAAATAAGCAGAAACAAGCACAAAAATTAGAAAATCAGCTAAAAAGCTGACATTAGCAAAAAATGGCTGAAAACAAACTACTAGAAGGAAGCAGAAAGAGCTGAAATGAGTAAAAAAAATATGTACCGGTAATTAGCTGGAAAACCTAAAATTAGCATAAAACAGCTAAATAGTAGCTGAAATAGCAGAAAAAGCTGAAATTATCAGAAAGAAGTTAGTCTGAAAGTAGCAGAAATTACCGTGAACAATGTGAATTGATCTGAAAACTGCCGAAAGCAGCTGAAAATGCTAGAAAGATGGCTGAAAAGGTAGAACAAGCTTAAATTGGCAGAAGAATGCAGAAAGACCACGTTTGCTGAAAGAAGTAGATATGAGCACAAAAAGTGGAAATTATCTCAAATTCACATAACGGTTAAGTAGCAGCTGAAATTAGCAGAAAGAATCTGAAAGGAGCCCAAAACAGCTGGAAAAATAGCTGAAATTGGCTGAAAGTTGCTGAAAAATGTTTAAATTTGCAGAAGGAAGTTGAAAGAAGCTGAAGCAGAACAAAAAGTGAAAGGAGCAGTAAAAGGTTGTAAAACGATTTAAAGATGTGAAGGTTGTAAAATGAGCTCAATTCACTTTATATGAGGGGGAAATGGGCAGAAAAGGCTAAATATTTTAAAAAGCTAAAGTTGCACCAACACCAAAAGTCACAGCAGGATTGTCCTGAAAGAGCTGAACATTTTGATTTATGATTTGTTGAAATAGCACAGAAAGTGTGGAACGAGAAAGATGGAGAAACACGTACAGAAGAACAATGGATCACAACAGTGTGGATGCTTCATGAGCGTTCGCACAAGTTTAACCACAGGAAGTCAACACACTGTGGGTGTTCATTTCAGCACGCACAATAATCCCTCTGAAGCTTTATTGATTCAGCCCGAGCCGTTCATGACCATTACTGTGACATTAGTGGCTTTGTGTTTGTAAAGACTATTTATTTGGTGTTTTTAGTGTTCACTCCGCCTCCTTTTTCCTCCTCCTCTGCTCAGATCCAGTTCATGTAATCCAGTCAGGGGGAAGCTGAGTGCCAAAAGCAACAAACAGAAGAAAACCAACACGAGGACGATCGGGGGACGAAGGAACGGATTCAGAGACGGACAAGATAAACAGACACACCAAAACAGAAGAACATGGATGGAGGGACACTGGGAGGAGGAGAAGGGACTCTATCCTGACTGGTCTTTGTGTCTGAAACAGCTGCTTGCATGTGTGTGTGAGTGAGTGGAGCTTCTTTTTGTCTCATTTGTGTTTTGAAATCAGGGGAGGGGGGATAAGGACGAGAATGAAGAGATTAGAGAAGAGGGGATTGAGGTAATCCTGCCTCTGGCTGGTAGTCCAACAGCTGGAGGAGTCGCTGCAGGAGAATTAGCTTTATTTCATACTGGTGCTATTTGTCCTCTCTGAGTCACTGTCAGCTGATAGGAGAGGACAAGTGTGTGTGTTGGAGTGTGTGTTTCTGTGTGCGCACGGCGGCAGTTTCAGACGTTCAAGCCGCCCTCCTCCCCGTCCTCGCCCTCGCTCACCCTTCGTGTTAACAATTGTCCTTTTGGTAAAACGTTCGAGTCTCAAGTGTAATTTGTCATTCTTTTGTATTTTCATTGTTTCCTCGCCTGAATGTTATCGGGGCTCAGAAAGCAATTCATCAGAGCGGGCGCGGTGTCGCAGCACTTCCTGTCACAGGTGTTAAGCGACAGTTTTGTTTCTCAAACGTCAGTTTTCTCCTACAGATACACTCAAGACGAGGCTTGGTGAAACTTAGAGCAGATTTATTATGATTATTATTATTTTTCTAGGCTTGGTCACCAAAAGAAATCCCAGCAAAAAGCTAAACCGTAGCTTTCATGCTAACTGTGATAATTATCCACACGTTCACCTGTAACAAAACTAACTTTAAAAGTCTAATTGAAGGGGACTGATGAGATCTGACCCGAACACAATGGATACATCTGTCTGTTTGTTCTCTGGTGGCCATTTAATTTAACAAACATTAATATCATTAATGAGCTCCGTTGAGCCTGTTTTCATTGTAAGGCCATATTCTTTGTTTTTGTACGTTTCCCTTTTGACCTGGATGACTTCATCCATCACAAGTTGTGAAGAAGCACACGACCGTTGACTCTGTTCTTGCATGGTGTCCACAGACGCGTCCCAAAAAGAGTCCAAGGAGCCCCTAGTTTGTCAGGTGTGTGAAATTTGTTGAAAACTGTATTGTTCTCAAACATTCCCCCTTTCCATGAGGAAGTTTATCCTTCACCTGAGATTAAATAAAGAATGTTTGATGCAAACGTAGCTAAAAAGCTTTTTGTTTAGACTCTGATGAAACTTCTGAGGGTAAACGCTGTTAAAACAGCAGATTTTAGTGAACTCAGCAAACTGAACCTGAGAATGTGTCGCCTGGATGAACTGACCTGTTGTGTAAATCTGACAAGAGCGCTGACAATTGTCTCACTGTGACTGAGTTGGAGACGCATAATTGTAAGGGATAGAAACGTTTCTTTTTATCATGAATGATTCATACGCTTGACTATGTATTTAGGCCTGTCGCGATAAACAAATCAATTGAACGCAAGATAAGAAAATTATCAACCTCATTTTCATTTGGCTTTATCGTTTCTTCGTGTCTCTCTACTGAAGACACTGGAGGATAAAAGGCTCAACTCTGGTGTTCTTCACTGACCCCTCCCTTTCTCTTTAAGAAAAAAATATATTTTTTAACCTTCCATAATTGCGTTTTTGGATCGTTAAAAGCAGCTAAGCTGAGAAGCTAAGCTAACAGGACGACCTTGGGGAAAAAAACTGTCTTGTCGAAGCTCCAAAATTCACGGTTGGAACCCGTGCCTTCACGTAAAACGTTTTACCCCTGAAAAAGGAAGCTGAGAACTTGTTAAATGATTTTTTTATTTATTTAAAGCTTTGTGTGGAAAATGCTTAAGAGCTCAAATCACACAGAGCGTCCACCATTTTTAGCACCGACAAAAAGGCAAGAGAGACAGCCCATGTCACGTCAAGGGGCCTCCCTCCCATTTTCTTAAAAAGACATACTGCTCGCTCCCTCTGTTACGACCCGGAGGCACGTACAGTACTATGGTACACGAGACACAGAAAGGATGTTTTAAAAAAAAAGTTTATTTTAGGCTCTCCAAGTCTTTGTGCCCTCAAAATAAGAAAGTAATTAAAGAAAAAGTCGGACCTCTCAAATCCAGCTTCAGGATGATTAATTTAAAAAAACTTTAAGTCCAGCAGGTCACTCACAGCTCCGGTCTTCTCATAACGACAGCAACATCGGCTTCTTCATACGGACTTCTTTTTCTTCACTCGGACTTCTTCTTCACTCGGACTTCTTCTCACGGTTTCAACATACAGCATCCTCATACGGCTTCATCATTCGGCTTACTTCGGCTTTCTTCGGCTTCCCTCGACATCGGCTCTCATCTGACTCATTCGGCTTCCTTCGGCTTCATCGGCTACTGCTTCGGACCTTCATTCGGCTTCTCCATTCCTTCATCATACGACCATGGCTCCTCTCACTCTGCTGCTGCGTCAGATCTCCCCTTGCTTCTGCTGCTTGGACCTCTGCTCTGCTTCTGTGGCTTCAGACCCAATATAGAGGGAGCAACCACCTCCACCTACAGCATGTTTTAACGAGCAACAGCTGCAGTCAATTAGCCTCCCATAACCTCTAAACAACTCGTGCTCTGTTCAAAACCTTTAAACAATTTTGTCTTCTGACCAAAACCTCTAATCATCTCATTCATTTGACTAAATAAATAACATGCCTAGTACATGTAACACCCTCACTATCCATCCTTCGGTTCATACGGTCTTATACTGCCATCCAGTGGTCAAAAGAAGGTACTAGACACAAAAATTAACAAACATTTCTAATTAAATTTGACAATAATTACCGGTACTAATTATTGTCAAATTTCAAACAATATCATTTATCGCAATAATTTCTGAGACAATCGCCCATCAACATTTGTTATTGTGACAGGCCTATACGTATTACATTTATAGCTTTGGAATGGTGAAAACCGATGTAAGTGGTTCCACACACCTGCAACAATCTTTTCTGTAACATGTTTAATGTTCCTGCAACAAGAGCAAGACCCTTCGGGGGGGAATTGATTTGGATACATCGATGAAGCTCTTGCAAACCTTAACAATTTGTCCCCAACAGTCCCAGTTCAGTGAGACGGGCCAAAATGGAAGAATCTGATTATCAAGATTATTGTTCCGTTTGTCCTCCAGTTAAAAAAAAAATCTAAAAATAGATTTTTTAAATGTATTTTATTTGATGCAGCCTTGTGGTGTGTCCACATTATGTGATGGATGATCGCAGCAGCACTGAGTGAATTAAGTGTCACTGAATCGAGTTAAATTCACTTCAAATTGCACTGAATCAAAGTGAGATGTGCGCACGGGGCCAGAAAGCTCCTGTGTGGCTCCGGCTAACATCGGGGATCCAGATTAGAGTCGTGGAAGACGTCATAGCTCCAGAACATCCGTCCCCATGAGTTCACTCGAGTTGATGCACTCTGAGGCATGCTTGCACATTGTTGTGTATGTTTTTCCATTGAGGGCTATTTCTAGGGGTCAAATTTCAAGCCAAACTTGAGCCCAAGAGTTTGATATTTCTTTTTCTAAAATCAAAAACGTTGCAAAAATGCACATGCAAAAAGTTGCACTGAAGTGGCTATCTTGTGGTAGTAGATCTGTCACCAGTTCTTTGGTGTGAAAACGTAGAGTAGGGAATTGTAGGGATAGTGTTGGAGTTTTGAAGAACGGCAGGTTTGGTTAGGTTTTCAGTCTACTTTGTCTTGAAACGGAAAGTTTTTTTTGCCACTCTAACAATGAACTTGAAGCTTTTGTAACCCCATTCTTGGTCTCAGTCTAGACTTATATCTCACCCAGACTCAACCCCGTCATCCAATCTGCGGTAAAATCTCTAGAATGTTGCTTTAGTCTATCTCTAAAAACTTTTTTTTTGGCCTGTTGGGTCTGTATTTAGTCTGTGTAGATATGTAAAATGCTTCCAGTTACCAATCTGTAGGTTGTCTCACCTGTCACTGTTCGTAGACGCTGTTCTTTAAAAGCTTCTTGTTACAGTCTTGCGTTAGCTTAGCCTCTTATGTCCCTGAAACCTGCAGAAGTCGTCCCTCTGTAAGTCCCCCCGTCCAAGTTTGTCCCCTCTACCAGTGTCTAGAAGTGACGGCTCTGTTTTCTGTCGGTGTCCCTGTCCTGTAGCTGTAGACCCAACATTTCAGAGTCTCTTTGGCTCGTGGTTTGCTTCTGTCGAGCTCTGAGTAAGATTTTTTTGTTATCTTATCGTGTTAACATTGTTCAAGTGTTCGTAGATGTCTTCTTTAGGCGATAATTATTCATTCATCCAGTCCTGCTTTTTGGTATGATGTCAACTGCCTGTCTGTCTTTGATTTGACCTTTATTGCAAAGCACATACTTAAATGTCCTGGTTTTCTGAGGCTTTTCTCAAACAACTTGAGTCTAACACGTTAGCGAGTTAGCCCACGTCAGTTTAGCTGTTTGTTTCTTCCCACGTAACCTTGGTGTTTAGTTCAAAATGAATGTTAACAGAGAAATCTTGAGCATTAGTGTCCAAAAGGAGTCATTTCTTAACTTTTGAACACTTGACACATTCAAAGTGATGCCTTTATTTTTATTGCCTTACATTTTTTTGGCCTAAAAAGCTTCTAAAAATATTATGTAATCACGGTTTTGTCTCTGGCGATATCGGGGCTAACTGGTGCAGTTTCAAGGCTATAGACAAATCACAATTGTAAAATCTAAAGATGAACATATTTTTTTATTTAGCCCTAACCTAGAAGTGCTAGAAAACACAAGTTTGAGAAGTATTTAGAAAAAAGAAAAAAACGATTTCCCCCATTTATGAAATCAAGAGTAAAAAATTCCAAGCACGCACAAATACAACTTGTTCAAACATTTAAGTAAAAATTATTCATCTAACCTGTCACAGTGCAATGACTAATACAGTATCATGGATTTTTTCCTCACACTTTACCGGAGAGAACAAAAACGATTTGAACAGTAGAGGTGAATTACCGGAGCATGTGATGTGGAGTTGACCGGTAAAGATTCTACCAGCTTTGATTAGGACTACGGCAAACCTTTCATTCAGAATGAAAGGTTTTCATTTTAAAAGCCAGTGTTTGTGTTTGAAACTAAGCTGAAACTTGGTGAACTTGAGCCACTTTAGTGGTACAGACCCAGGACTGGATTACGACCCTGGATCTTAAAGGTCTAACTGCTGCTCCAACGATCTTTGTAACCAGACGGTGTTGGCTTTGATGTGAACAATTCCCAAGATGTGTAGATCTGTTTTTTTTTGTTTTCAGTCTGAGCCTCAAGGTTTTTCAGTTTAAACCTTTTTCTCTAGTGTTTCTTGTAAAACTTGATCTTGGAATGATGCCATTTGGAGTCAGACTTTCTGTCTCAAGTGGTTTCTCAATGATCAAATATCAAAGGCAATGGTAGTTTTTATTCTTGCCTCTGGTGAAACCGACGGCAATTCTAACAGTTTTTAATCATGAAGTTTTTTTTGGTGGAGTGGTTTGACTCTTTAGACAACACTGAACTCAAACTTTCTCATACTTGCAGCATGGAGTTTCCCTTGCATTCACCGTTTTCCGGTATTTTCCCGTTCGTTCTGGGACTGGTCCTGGCAGCCACGAGCGTTCCTCTGGACTCAGTGTCCCTGCACGGTTGCAGCACCGCATATCCAGGTGGTCAGAGTAGAAACCTTGATGTCATATTCCAACAGCGGTTCTCCGATTGTACCGAATAATCACAGGGCAGACCCCTTTCTGGGAAATGGTGTCTTTTCGTCTTGTGGTCAGTAAGAATCTGGTTGTACCTCTGTCAGTGTACATTGACCAGAAAGGGACATGACCGTTTCCATTTTCATACAGTCATTGCAAAAAATGATCGATCCGACTCGACCAATCACTAATCGTCCAGAGCAGCAAACAGTTGGGTTAAAAGCAGTAGATATTTTGTACTCGTATACAAGCCAGTCCAGCAAAAAGAATTGCCAAACTTGGTTTTTCTTTTCCCAAAGATCTGTTTCTTTCTCACAGCGCACTTCGATTTTGTCGTAGCTCAGTTCGCAGGTCACTTTCGGTCACGTGTCCGAATCAGAGCCTGCGACGAGAACGTTAAGGAACAGAGACAGAGGCTTTTGTCAGCGAGTTTGGATTGACTCAGATTTCCTGTGCACGTGTTGTTGTTTTTTTTTTTTAAATGTATGATTTTTTTTTTTTTTGTAAGAACCCTCGGATTGCTGCCTCACTTTTCTGTATATAATGAAATGCACACACAGCTTCAAGACAGAATCTCATAATCTGCAGCTGCATTCGTTTCATTAACTCTGTTTTATTTGTACGTGGAAGATAATAGCATAACAGCAGTATATGATTATTACTACGCAGAGGGGGCGGGCTGAACAGACAGATCTGGAGGGCTGCAGGCCTCCCCGTTACATCAGGACCAGCCATGAATTCTCATCAATGCCAAATGTTTTTGGAGCAGAGAACACCTGTTTATCTGTCTCTTTGTTTTCTGTCTCGCTCGTCTCTTTGTACATTTTCTCTATTTATTTAAAGCAGAATTATATGGAGTGAATCAAGCATGGAAAGGCAAACAAATGTTGGTTGATAAAAACATTATGGGCTTTTATTTTACAGCAGTATATTTGTTTATTCAAGGGATTTGTTTCCTCTATCTTTTTTTAAAGAAATAAAGTCATTTTCCATTCAAAGAGTTTGCCTGTTTATTTGTTTTTAGCAGTTGCTAGTGAAACTACAATTTCCACTCAGGAAATAAATAAAAAAATAAGGCTGAAATGTTGCTTCGGTTATGGTAATTACTTTTGCCCAATAGTTATAAACAATATCTTACCTGATGTAGATAAGATTTCGACTTGCCTCAATTTAATAAAAATATTTAATTCTGTTATTGAAGAGCTTGTGACTGGCTAGCAGTGGTGGGCAGCGCTAATCCAAAAATTAGTTCCACAATTTCTAAAACGCTTATTAATTTTTTTAGGTCCACAATTTCAAGAGCAAAAATGTTTTATGAAGATTAGGGGAAGCTAATCTAATCCGCTATTTATATATTATATATATATATTTATATATAGCCGGCAGCGTTATGCAATATTTGCACTACACTGCCAACTGAAAAGTAACAAAAATTATCCTAAAAGGATGAAATTACAAAAATCAAAGGATTTATTTAATACTTTACGTACATATATTCTATTCGGCCACGAAATTAACAAAAAAGAGAATGATCTTTTAATCCCTAAAACCACTTTTAAATCTCAAATACACGGGTGTGTCGCCACCGCATTTATACATAAAAGTAACCCAAATACATAAAAACAACTCGCCGTCGAATGGTCGACACAAAACACACAATAAAATCCTCCGGCCGCGTTAATTTGGCTTGAAACAGCGGGGTTCTCTGCGGATTTATCCATTAGTAACCCAGAACAACCAGCTAGACACAGAGTTAGCATCCAGTTCACCTCTGACCCGGAAGATGTCAAGATTCTATAGGTAGTCAACAGATTTAATGAAAAGTAACTAAAATACATAAAAATAACGACTCACCGTCAAATGGTCGACACAAAACACACAATAAAATCCTCCGGCCGCGTTAATTTGGCTTGAAACAGCGGGGTTCTCTGCGGATTTATCCAAGTACCCAGCACAAACAGCTAGCCACAGAATTAGCCCCTGAGTTCACCTCTGACCCGGAAGATGTCAAGATGGAATAGTCCATTTTTAGTAGGGGGATAAAGAAATCGACCGTTTTTTTTATTGCGTATTTAATGATCGTTTTCATCGTAACTATAATTATTTTTATGTTAAATGTACATTAACAAGCAGGATCAATGTTAGGGATGTAGGTGACTGGCCGGGGCGCGGCGGGGCCGGGGCCCCATGCTGATTGGGATCCCCAGGCAACGGCATCATTTACCTACATGGTAGATCCGAGTCTGTTCTCCGCTCTGCTCCCCCTCCAACCCTCCCTCCTCTCTGCTCTTTACGGTGGGGAAAAAGGTAAAACTAGCAGCAACAGAGCCAGAATAAGAGCCTCTAAATAAGTTTATTGGTTTTTACTGATAGATAATTAGTTATTAGCGGTACTGCATTTTAAATAAAAATAGCACAAATCCGCTTATGAATTATAAAAGTTAGTCAAACCACAAAAACACTGACAAAAAGTTTAGGTCCACTGTAAGCGGATTAGCGCTTTCTAGCATTCATGTGCCCATGATTGCTGGCTAGTCAAGGAGGGGCCAAGTCCTAAATGGGTTGCAGCTACTTCAAACAACTGGAGTTATGGAAATTTCAGAGTGATTAATAAAAAAAAAGTTCACAAGCATCAGTCTGTTTTGCATACTGTTACTTACTTCTAATTATTTGGCACTTGTAGTGACATATGCAGCTAGTTGTAGCACTTCCTGCATGGATTAAAGTTATCCGTCGCTGCAATGGAGTTCTGTCATCGATATGATATAACTGAGGAGGAACGAAATGCGCTTTGTGTTTAAAGACGTCCAATCTAATGATGATGCATGGATTAAACTGATGATGCTGTCAATCAATACTGTACAGAGAACCAGAGTCACAGTTTGACCAGAGCAGGGCGGGGCCTGCTGTCTGGTTCAAGGTCAGCCCAGGTGTGAGCAGCAGAGCGAAGGGTCACCTGCAGCAGAACCACCCGCCCCTTCATGAGGGAATGACCTGTAATAAGTTATTAAACGTCTGCATATTCACTGTATGTGTTCACGCGTGACCAGTTCACTGCACCATCACCCCCTGCCGCACTGTGCCACAACTTCCCAGGACTCTTGTTTTTTTTTTTTTTTTTTTATCTAACTTTGTATTAAACAATAAGGCAGTGTTGTAGTCAAGACCCTCCAAGACCAGAGTGTATGAGACAAGACCAAGACTTTTGGGGTCCGAGGCAATGCGAGACCAAGTCTAGACCAAGACCTCAAGTCTTGGAGCTCAATCTTTTTCACAGATTATCTGTCCATCGTCACAACATAGTGACAGTTTTAACAAATGTGTAAAATACAGTACATGTGTATATATATATGTATATATATATATATATGTATATATA
>JBBPBX010016258.1:0-20175 GCA_038048925.1 Garcialebias charrua
TATTCGAAACACCTGGGATAATAACACCTGGGGACAGGTGAGAGTGGGCGGGGCGAAAGATTAATGAGAAGAAACAGACTGATTAGATATGAACTGGACACACCAGAAAACACTAAGAAAAAACTGAAACGTATAGAAAAAAACATGAAGTAAATAATGAGAGAGCATAAATCTTTAGACGATGAACACACAAAGCTTCAAGAGACAACCAAAAACAAAAGTCCTGGCAGATTCAGTTTCTGATGGTGCTGACCAATCAGTGACTAACATGACATCACCGACCAGCTGGATGTGACATCAGCTGAAGATCTGGTCTTCACCAGCTTGGACAAATATTAAAATCTATCTTCAGGTTTATAAAAACAAACAACAGATTTCAACATCACACCATTTATTGAATAAAACTAAGCTGTGAGGACTCTCGTCTTGAACAGATCAGTTCAACCAAGACATCACAAACAGACTGACACGTTAAAATATTATGAATCTGAGTCATCTCCTGCAAAGATGTCTCATTTAAAAACCTAAATATAGAATTATTTTGTTGAACTAGTGTTGGGCGCCAGTAACGTGCTGATTTTAAAAGTGTGCTGACTTTACACGCACCTGTGTCGTGTTGTTTTCCAGTTAGTCTTGTTTGGTGTGAGGGAAGGATTTCCAGCTTGGCCAGTTCCATTGTGCTCGCTAACAGCTGCGTCGCCTCCAGGACCGTGCAGTGCTCTGTGGACGTCCCGTCTATGCAGAGCAGGTGGTCACCTGGGTGCAGCGCCCCACACCTGGGCCATCAGCAGCAAGAAGAATATGAAATGAAGGTGGAATAAGAACAATAACATTATATTTGTTTTTTGATCTGTTTCATGTTGCTGATCTGTTTCATGCTGCTGATCTGATTCATGCTGCTGATCTGTTTCATGTTGCTGATCTGTTTCATGCTGCTGATCTGTTTCATGTTGCTGATCTGTTTCATGCTGCTGATCTGTTTCATGCTGCTGATCTGTTTCATGCTGCTGATCTGTTTCATGCTGCTGATCTGTTTCATGTTGCTGATCTGTTTCATGCTGCTGATCTGTTTCATGTTGCTGATCTGTTTCATGCTGCTGATCTGTTTCATGTTGCTGATCTGTTTCATGCTGCTGATCTGTTTCATGTTGCTGATCTGTTTCATGCTGCTGATCTGTTTCATGCTGCTGATCTGTTTCATGTTGCTGATCTGTTTCATGCTGCTGATCTGTTTCATGCTGCTGATCTGTTTCATGTTGCTGATCTGTTTCATGCTGCTGATCTGTTTCATGCTGCTGATCTGTTTCATGCTGCTGATCTGTTTCATGCTGCTGATCTGTTTCATGTTGCTGATCTGTTTCATGCTGCTGATCTGTTTCATGCTGCTGATCTGTTTCATGTTGCTGATCTGTTTCATGCTGCTGATCTGTTTCATGCTGCTGATCTGTTTCATGTTGCTGATCTGTTTCATGCTGCTGATCTGTTTCATGTTGCTGATCTGTTTCATGCTGCTGATCTGTTTCATGCTGCTGATCTGTTTCATGTTGCTGATCTGTTTCATGTTGCTGATCTGTTTCATGCTGCTGATCTGTTTCATGCTGCTGATCTGTTTCATGCTGCTGATCTGTTTCATGTTGCTGATCTGTTTCATGTGCTGATCTGTTTCATGCTGCTGATCTGTTTCATGTTGCTGATCTGTTTCATGTTGCTGATCTGTTTCATGCTGCTGATCTGTTTCATGCTGCTGATCTGTTTCATGTTGCTGATCTGTTTCATGCTGCTGATCTGTTTCATGTTGCTGCTGATCTGTTTCATGCTGCTGATCTGTTTCATGTTGCTGATCTGTTTCATGTTGCTGATCTGTTTCATGCTGCTGATCTGTTTCATGTTGCTGATCTGTTTCATGTTGCTGATCTGTTTCATGTTGCTGATCTGTTTCATGCTGCTGATCTGTTTCATGTTGCTGATCTGTTTCATGTTGCTGATCTGTTTCATGTTGCTGATCTGTTTCATGCTGCTGATCTGTTTCATGTTGCTGATCTGTTTCATGCTGCTGATCTGTTTCATGTTGCTGATCTGTTTCATGTGCTGATCTGTTTCATGCTGCTGATCTGTTTCATGCTGCTGATCTGTTTCATGTTGCTGATCTGTTTCATGCTGCTGATCTGTTTCATGTTGCTGATCTGTTTCATGTTGCTGATCTGTTTCATGCTGCTGATCTGTTTCATGCTGCTGATCTGTTTCATGCTGCTGATCTGTTTCATGTTGCTGATCTGTTTCATGTTGCTGATCTGTTTCATGCTGCTGATCTGTTTCATGCTGCTGATCTGTTTCATGTTGCTGATCTGTTTCATGCTGCTGATCTGTTTCATGCTGCTGATCTGTTTCATGCTGCTGATCTGTTTCATGCTGCTGATCTGTTTCATGTTGCTGATCTGTTTCATGCTGCTGATCTGTTTCATGCTGCTGATCTGTTTCATGCTGCTGATCTGTTTCATGCTGATCTGTTTCATGCTGCTGATCTGTTTCATGTTGCTGATCTGTTTCATGCTGCTGATCTGTTTCATGTTGCTGATCTGTTTCATGTTGCTGATCTGTTTCATGCTGCTGATCTGTTTCATGCTGCTGATCTGTTTCATGTTGCTGATCTGTTTCATGCTGCTGATCTGTTTCATGCTGCTGATCTGTTTCATGCTGCTGATCTGTTTCATGCTGCTGATCTGTTTCATGCTGCTGATCTGTTTCATGCTGCTGATCTGTTTCATGCTGCTGATCTGTTTCATGCTGCTGATCTGTTTCATGCTGCTGATCTGTTTCATGCTGCTGATCTGTTTCATGCTGCTGATCTGTTTCATGCTGCTGATCTGTTTCATGCTGCTGATCTGTTTCATGTTGCTGATCTGTTTCATGCTGCTGATCTGTTTCATGCTGCTGATCTGTTTCATGTTGCTGATCTGTTTCATGCTGCTGATCTGTTTCATGCTGCTGATCTGTTTCATGTTGCTGATCTGTTTCATGTTGCTGATCTGTTTCATGTTGCTGATCTGTTTCATGTTGCTGATCTGTTTCATGCTGCTGATCTGTTTCATGTTGCTGATCTGTTTCATGTTGCTGATCTGTTTCATGCTGCTGATCTGTTTCATTGCTGCTGATCTGTTTCATGCTGCTGATCTGTTTCATGTTGCTGCTGATCTGTTTCATGTGCTGATCTGTTTCATGTTGCTGATCTGTTTCATGTTGCTGCTGATCTGTTTCATGTTGCTGCTGATCTGTTTCATGTTGCTGCTGATCTGTTTCATGTTGCTGCTGATCTGTTTCATGCTGCTGATCTGTTTCATGTTGCTGCTGATCTGTTTCATGCTGCTGATCTGTTTCATGTTGCTGCTGATCTGTTTCATGTTGCTGCTGATCTGTTTCATGTTGCTGCTGATCTGTTTCATGTTGCTGCTGATCTGTTTCATGTTGCTGCTGATCTGTTTCATGTTGCTGCTGATCTGTTTCATGTTGCTGCTGATCTGTTTCATGTTGCTGCTGATCTGTTTCATGTTGCTGCTGATCTGTTTCATGTTGCTGCTGATCTGTTTCATGTTGCTGCTGATCTGTTTCATGTTGCTGCTGATCTGTTTCATGCTGCTGATCTGTTTCATGTTGCTGCTGATCTGTTTCATGTTGCTGATCTGTTTCATGCTGCTGATCTGTTTCATGTTGCTGATCTGTTTCATGTTGCTGCTGATCTGTTTCATGCTGCTGATCTGTTTCATGTTGCTGATCTGTTTCATGCTGCTGATCTGTTTCATGCTGCTGATCTGTTTCATGCTGCTGATCTGTTTCATGCTGCTGATCTGTTTCATGCTGCTGATCTGTTTCATGCTGCTGATCTGTTTCATGCTGCTGATCTGTTTCATGCTGCTGATCTGTTTCATGCTGCTGATCTGTTTCATGCTGCTGATCTGTTTCATGTTGCTGATCTGTTTCATGCTGCTGATCTGTTTCATGCTGCTGATCTGTTTCATGCTGCTGATCTGTTTCATGCTGCTGATCTGTTTCATGTGCTGATCTGTTTCATGCTGCTGATCTGTTTCATGCTGCTGATCTGTTTCATGCTGCTGATCTGTTTCATGCTGCTGATCTGTTTCATGCTGCTGATCTGTTTCATGTTGCTGATCTGTTTCATGCTGCTGATCTGTTTCATGTTGCTGATCTGTTTCATGATGCTGATCTGTTTCATGCTGCTGATCTGTTTCATGTTGCTGATCTGTTTCATGCTGCTGATCTGTTTCATGTTGCTTCTCTGTTTCATGTTGCTGCTTCTCTGTTTCATGCTGCTGATCGTTTCATGTTGCTGCTGATCTGTTTCATGTTTCTACTTATCTGTTTCATGTCGCTGCTGATCTGTTTCATGCTACTGATCTGTTTCATGTTGCTAATGATCTGTTTCATGCTGCTGATCTGTTTCATGCTGCTGATCTGTTTCATGCTACTGATCTGTATCATGTTGCAGTGATCTGTTTCATGTTGCTGATCTGTTTCATGCTGCTGATCTGTTTCATGCTGCTGATCTGTTTCATGTTGCTGCTGATCTGTTTCATGCTGCTGATCTGTTTCATGCTGCTGATCTGTTTCATGCTGCTGATCTGTTTCATGCTGCTGATCTGTTTCATGTTGCTGATCTGTTTCATGCTGCTGATCTGTTTCATGCTGCTGATCTGTTTCATGCTGCTGATCTGTTTCATGCTGCTGATCTGTTTCATGCTGATCTGTTTCATGCTGCTGATCTGTTTCATGCTGCTGATCTGTTTCATGCTGCTGATCTGTTTCATGCTGCTGATCTGTTTCATGCTGCTGATCTGTTTCATGCTGCTGATCTGTTTCATGCTGCTGATCTGTTTCATGCTGCTGATCTGTTTCATGCTGCTGATCTGTTTCATGTTGCTGATCTGTTTCATGCTGCTGATCTGTTTCATGTTGCTGATCTGTTTCATGCTGCTGATCTGTTTCATGCTGCTGATCTGTTTCATGTTGCTGATCTGTTTCATGCTGCTGATCTGTTTCATGCTGCTGATCTGTTTCATGCTGCTGATCTGTTTCATGCTGCTGATCTGTTTCATGCTGCTGATCTGTTTCATGCTGCTGATCTGTTTCATGCTGCTGATCTGTTTCATGCTGCTGATCTGTTTCATGCTGCTGATCTGTTTCATGCTGCTGATCTGTTTCATGCTGCTGATCTGTTTCATGCTGCTGATCTGTTTCATGCTGCTGATCTGTTTCATGCTGCTGATCTGTTTCATGTTGCTGATCTGTTTCATGCTGCTGATCTGTTTCATGCTGCTGATCTGTTTCATGCTGCTGATCTGTTTCATGTTGCTGCTGATCTGTTTCATGTTGCTGCTGATCTGTTTCATGCTGCTGATCTGTTTCATGCTGCTGATCTGTTTCATGCTGCTGATCTGTTTCATGCTGCTGATCTGTTTCATGCTGCTGATCTGTTTCATGCTGCTGATCTGTTTCATGTTGCTGCTGATCTGTTTCATGCTGCTGATCTATTTCATGTTGCTGCTGATCTGTTTCATGTTGCTACTGATCTGTTTCATGCTGCTGATATGTTTCATGCTGCTGATCAATTTCATGCTGCTGTAGTTGACCTACCCAGGGTCAAACTAAGGCCTTTGAACTGTTCCAGAGATGACCTTTACTGACCTCTCAGTAAAGCAAGACATTTACTACAAGATCATTCATTTAGCTGTAATCTGATAAATATAGTCACCAAAAGAGACTATTTCTACCTTTGATTTTATTCTAATGTGATCAAAAGAATAACTTTTGTCATTTTCATGATGTGTGCTTTTAAGCTGTGTTATTCTGTAAGAGTATTACTGTGTTCACTGCTGTGTTAAAGGTGAAGTCTCGGGTCACAGAGACCGGACGGTTTTGTTTAGAAAGTCAGAAGACAGTAATCCGTTGTTTTTCATGAAAGGGCTCCAGCTTGCTGTGTCTTTTCCTAAACAAATCTCTCTCTGCTGCTGGCTGTAACCTTGGGTCTGATAAGGCAAGTGAACTCCTCTCTAAGTCTCTTTTTAAGTTCTAACTGGGCGGAAACGCTTCAGAGTTTGCTGGGAGCTTCGAAAGAGATGTGAACCTTCCCAAAGGGCTGTGGTACGCTTGGTCAAGAGCTAACGACCTTCGTCATCCAGCTGGGACTGATAACTTGCTGTTATGAGTCCACTTCGAATGAGCGTAAGCTCAAACTTTGTTATTCCTTCCTGGAATAAATTATCTTGAGCCAAAAAACCACGATTGCCACGACTTCTGCCGACGAAAGCGAGTATCACCGACACCGACAAGGTAAACACGTCTGGAGTCCAGCTTGGACTTGCGGGACCGACGACTCGTCAGTCCAAAGCTGACCACAGCTCTTTGCCAGAACCAAGGCGGACGTCTTAAGGTAAAGGAGCCGCTGTTTGCTTGCTGGAGGTGTGATGATATCTTAGCTGGACGCGTACGGAAGAGTGTCATCTGGTTTCATAAATGCAAGATAAACTTCCTCTCTTAACCTCCCAATTCTTCTTAAATCTTTCCTCCTCTCCTTTCCCTAAATTCTAAGCTGGAAACTATTTTAAGCTGAAGAGCCCACAGACTAAATATGTTAACATCCAATATTGAAGTCTGTTGTGTTAAATTTAAGTGTGCTGACGTATTAATTTGAAAGAAAGTGAAATCCTGTCAATCAAGTGTAATGGTGTTAATTTAGTTGATTCATTTTAAATAAATGATAGTGTCTCTTTGACATATCAAGCTAAGTTAACGTGTCCATTGTCACTCTATAGCTCTGTTTATTTATCCATCATAAAGATCACAGAAATATTGGGTAAACTGAAAAAGAAAAGAATCCGTGAATTACTATTCAATCTGAATAAGTAAATTAATTAAGGTAAAGAGGTCAGTATTAATATTGACCTCCTCATAATCCTTTACATCTGGTGGCCTCGTACGTGGTTCTGAAAGTTTATTGATAAAACTGTGATCTCTCGTGAACTGTAACGTCATGTTTGCATATTGGGATCCAAGTTTTAGACTCTAACAGATTAATTATTTTGGCTGGAAAAGTGTTCAGAACGATTGCAGGACTGCAGTTAATGACATTTGAAGCTGAAATTGTTATTTGTTCAACTTTTGAAACGCTATAAGTAGTTTGGTGGGGATCTGTCTCGCTGTGTGGGAAGTGTCTGGTGGTTCTGATAAGGACCCGGTCCAGATTACGTTGCACAAGCTGAGGCAATCTCACTGCAAAATGACCGCCGAGTCAAATTGCCTGAAAAGCTAATTTAACATCTACAAGATTGCTGTGCTGGTATTTTACATGTTAGAGCAGGTCAAAGAAGCATATTACTGTTAGAACGGTGTCGGATAGTGGTTCTGAAACCCGAGTTCTGCTCCTTTAAAGTGGACGGAACCGACCTGAACGCGGCTCCGAGGGAGTCCGTGTCGTGTTACAGTTGACGTGCTGGTTACTGAGCGTAGCTTAGTTGTGCCTGTTTTAATTGTGATTGCCACGTTTCAGAGTTTTGGGAAGTTAATTTGTAGCGTTTGAGTTGTTTTAAGGGTCTATAAAGTTGTGGTCTGCTGTGCAAGCTAACGTTAAAAGGACGTGTACTGCATGTCTGTTTATGAGCTGTGATTGGATAAACGAGAGCTGTGAGCTGTCAATCACTCGTAGCGAGCGCTGATTCGCTGTAGTGGGAACGCACGCCGTTGCGACCAACCCACTTTGTCGTCATTTCCGGTACTGCATTGGGCGAAGGTAAGAAAACTTCATTTACCATGAACGCTTGGGAATGAACTACAAACGCTGTGATTGATTGGTTGACGTCACGTATCTGTTTAGCGAGCTCCGCCTCGCTCAACGGAAGCTGGTGACGCGCTGCGTCGACCCGCCTACTTGTGTCGTCATTTCCAGGTGCACTTCGGGTAACAAGCAGTTCACACATTACACAAGGCAAACGGAGATTTCACTGAGAGTTTAAACACTCATTTAAAGCCATCTAAACTGTCTAACAACATAGATTTGTCTCTGACAAGAACGTGGTTCGAGCGTTTATCACTGACACACTAGAAACTAACTCTAAAAGGTAGTTTTCAGTTAAATACTGAATGAAATAAATCAGTCTCCACGTGATAACATAAGACTTGAATCCGCCCCCTGTTGGTTAAAAGACGTTGACAGATGAGTTTTCTCAAATACATCATAAAAAAGTCAGCATTTTTATGGTGAAATTACCAGCTTTAAAAAATTGTTCTGTACACAAACAAAATTCCTGTTTATTTTAAATAAAAATTTTAGTATAACAGAGGTACAGACACACAATTTGTGCTCATTTTAAATACTGAAGAGATTTAAAATAACACTCAAAAAGCATTTTTTATTTGATTTTCAAATTAAATTAAAAAAAAATGATGGAGAACAGAGCATTTCCACATTAAGCTCTTCACATCTCTGAATTTTAAACAGAATTGTTGTACATCTGTACACTTTTAGTTAAAAATTGCATTTTTAACGTTTTTCTGTGTAAAATTAATGACTCCAGTTTATTTTAAATGAAAAGTTTAAAATAACAAACGAAAGTACATTTTTCACTCCAAAGAAGCAAAGAAAGCAGACCAGATTTGAACATGTCACAAGACAACAAATTGATAAAAATCACTGATTTTTATTTGAAGGAACATCATTACTGTACTGTTATGCTGAGCGCACGAACACTCGTTTATTTTAAATAAAAAATTGTTTAAAATAACGAACAGAACGTCCTTTTTCACTCCTGATAACTGTCAAATGCAGTACAAAATCAGTTTCACTGAGACTGCAAGACATCTTTTTAAAGGCATGCTCAAGCAGCATCCTGTCACATTTTAGTGAAGTCATTGCATTTAAGTCAGCCCTCTTTTATAAGCGTTTGAGTAAGAAAAAACGGAAATCAGGCTGCTTGGGTTAGTTAGTAACTGTTGTTTGAACGTAAGTTCTATTTTAAAGTTAACACTGCAAGAGTGCATTTAACTTTTACAAAGTTCATTGAGGGTAAAAACCTGAAAAAAGGTACCTATGAATACTTATTACACAGTGAAACGCGTAAACCTCAGCTGATTAGTTTATTTGACTCAGTGCTACATTAAAAGTGAATATTTATTTGCAAACACTAACATGAGAACAATCTTTTGATTTTTTTTCACACAAAATCAATACAATAATGGACGTTAAACAGGGTGAAACAAGTGAGAGGGTCCACTCCATCAGGGCCCCACAATGGCTCAGAACGAGCCGAGGTGGTGACTGCTCAGTTGACAGGTACGTGTGGCAAGAAGCAGGTGAACATCCTCTGATGTTTTACGACAGGCTTCTTAAAGCTCATTTTGGTGACAAATATACACCAGGCATGGAAGAAGATGAAGACTTTAAGTGGTCTTTCTTCTTCCATCTCGTCTTTGAGATAAGACTTCAGCTGCTCACCATGGTTATTCCAAAAAAGCAAACCATGGAAGAAATAAAACAGTGTGCTATAAATGCATTTGAAGCTAACATGCTAATCAAAACACCCTTACAGGTGTCCCCAGGTGAAGCGGTCAAATCCCACTCGCTGGAGCTGGATTCCAGTCCTAAAAAAGGCGAGATTAAACAAGATTTTCAAACTAAAAAACAACTAAAGGTGGGTGTTAGCTCTACAGGACGCCCAAGACCAGGGTGGGCCCGGAAGGGACCCCTGAGACGTGGACCTGCACCTCGGATGACACATTCCGAGACATGCAAAAGGTCGCAAACGTTCCAGAACAAAGGCATCAAACCTCCAAGCTCTGATGAGGTGGTGGATGTAAGTTGGTTGTTTGAAAACTTGAATGATACAGAGGATGACCAAACTGGGAAAATGAGTGACCTTGTCTTTGATAACTCAGAGCACACAGTTGATGACAAAGACAGCAAACAAACTGCTGATAGTCAACAACTTCCTGAAGGTCATGATGCTGTCAGCCAACAAGATGCTGACAGTGAACAAGATTACACAGACAGAGTCACACGTGACAAGAAACGTGGGCCAAGACCTGTGAGGTTTCTGTGTAACTTTATACAAAGGGGGGTGGCTAAGAAAGCTTACCTGCCCATCACACTGGAAGGTGTCCTTGAGCGTGAAGCCCTCCTGGATGGCAGTTCTGATATAACTATTATGTCGGCCAAGCTGTTCGAGGAGCTGAGGACCGCCGCTAACGGTGTTGACAGGCAAATACCCTTTGAGAAATGTGCTATTGAGCTACAGGGTCTCGCAGAGACGAGAACAACCCTAACAGCTATGGCTATGGTTCACATGCAGATTGGCGAAATGACACTACGCCACCCGGTGTACGTGTCTAAACTTGACTCATTCCCATTTTTGGTTGGCCAAGATTTTATAAACCGCTTCAACGCGATTATAGATTATGGTCGACGGAAAATGTGGAGCACAGTGAGAAAACCCCTGCCAATAAAAGTGCTTCCTAGTTGCGATACAGACTGCCTAACCGCAGGTACCGCAGAGGACACAAGGGACTGCTCATCCGAGGACGAGAGCCCGGTAAGTGAACCTTCAACTACAGGTGAGACAGAAGAGACCCAAAAGTTGGACCAAACTCTGGCCCAACAAGAGAACCTCCTCTGTGAGCTGACACATTCAGCACTCCCTGACCACTGCCTACCACAGGTAGTGAAAGGTGTTGAGATCCAAGGATCCCACACCGAAGACGCTGTACTGTCCTCTGAGACAGGTAATTCGGCAATCAACCAAGCTTTCAATGAAACCTTGGTTCAAGGGCATCTGAGTCCAGAAAATGACAGTCAACCAAACGCTGACAGTCACTTGGACATCATTGTTGCAGACTACGAGGACCCCTCATCAGACAAAAAGGGGGCAAACTCACATTACCTACCACAGGTAGAGAAAGGTGTGGAGATCCAAGGACCCCACACCGAGGTTGCTGTACTGTCCCCTGGGACAGGTAAATCGGCTATCAGCCAAGCTTTCGATGAAACCTTGGTTCAGGAACATTTGTGTCTAGAACTAATCAGAAATGACATAGTTTTTACAGACTCAAAGAGCCCCTCTTCAGTCAAGAAGTGGGAAGACACACACAACGACAGTGACCCGTCGCAGTCTGTACAATCAGACACACCTGCGACTGCGCCGACAGTTGTGACACACCTGAATTACACGGAAAGAGGTAAACGTAAGAAGATACGTTGGCCAAATCCTAAACGATTCCTGTGTACCGTCTTCTCTCAGCTGCGCGAACAGCTTAAACTAAACGGTGGCATCCTAACTTGTGCCCATGGACGGACGTCCTCACCTGTGATCGTGGTCCCCCATGACCAAAGGGGGGTGATGTTAGGCCATGCCAAAGACAAAGATTTGAATGTACACCTCAGAAACACTTTTGCTTTCGCCCAGAAAAACCTGGAAAAATCCGCTGAAGGACGTAAGGCGTACTATGACCAGAAGGCCTCTCACAATGAACTCCAAGTGGGAGACAGAGTCTGGTACTATACGTTCGCCCCAGCAACCGGGAAAGGAGGGTCCGAGACCGGAACTCTCGCCCGCAAACTAATGCCCAGGTGGACTGGACCTCATCTGATAACAGACAAAGTGTCCTCAGTCGTCTACGAAATCAAAATCAGCAAAGGCCGCAAAGAGCCAATTGCTAAATGGGTACATCGAAATCAGATCAAACCTTACAAGGCGTTCAATGACTCCACAAAAGACAAAGATCTCACAAACTCACCGACTTCATGGGATAATAAGGTCGTCCAAACACAAGTTAGTAAATAAACTAATCAGGTTTAAACTACCATATTTCCCACCCTATAAGTCGCATTGTCCAATTTGAACTTAGAAACGCTAAGCCTAAAACCCACAACAAAAAACTAACCTTAACAACCGTTTAAATCCACGAGATTTAATTTGACCTCGGTCATAAAGTTGAGACCTGTTTTCTTGTGTGTTGCACTTTGGAATCTGACGACAAGAGTGTGTCGAAGCAGTGAAACGTTGTTTCCTTGTTGTTTAGTCATTACTGTTGTCATTAGTTGAGATATTGTTTGGTTCTGAACACTCCCAGCCAAAAAGGTTTTGTATTAACATTGGTTAATGAATGATATGGATTTAACTATGCCAACATGCAGTTCGTTTTGTTAAATCTCAATCGTCGAAGAGTCAATGTAGTTTAAAGCTACTCAAGGTACCATAAACTACACTGGTCTCACAATTTCTAAATTGAACCGATTCGATCGTTTCTATTCTAGATTATCTATTCATTTTGATGAGTCTCGCCATAGACTTCAAAATTTATTAGGAATACCAAATCCTACGTCGTTCGTCTAAAAGACAACAGACATTTAGATCAAACTATATTTCATTTTTATTTTAGTTTAACCTAAACTAAGTAATGAATGGAGGAATAGTTTGGAATTAGAGGCCTTCGTTACAGAAGCCCTCCAAAATTTTATAGGTACAAATCCCTATATCTAATTTTACAGAATTGATCCACCCCTTAATTGGTAATTGTAGCTGATCTAAACCATGATAGCTTACATACCAGGTGCATATAGGTAGGGCCTAATGTAAAATCCCAATCATAAGCCCACCTTAAAAAACCACATAATTGCATGACACATAGAACCAGAGTGGCACTGACTGGAAACCAACCAGCCAACAACCTTCGATGTGGGGACCTGCAGCTCCAACGCTTGGTCTTCAACCTCCATCCAAGGGTCGCCTCCTCTGCGTCAATCGAGGGATCCCCTCTACATGCTGATTATGAAAACAATTGTTGCTGATCAATCAACAAAACTAATCGTTGTGGAATTACCGCTGTGGATTATAAGACTTTGCTTTCCAAGGGATCACAGACTTTGTTTTCCAAGAGTTAACTGACTTTGTTTTCCAAAGGATTAAAAGCTTTTCGCAATGGGATTACCTCCGAACAGTATGAAATTTCCAAAAACTTTATGGGATTATAATTTTTGATTTTTCTTTTCCACTTGCTGGATTACTTCAAGATCAAAGACAGTTCAAGGTTTCCTTTCGTGTTGGACCCCATCCCCAAGGACTGGCGATGGCTTCCAAAAGGGGGGAGATGTAGTGGACCTACCCAGGGTCAAACTAAGGTTTTTGAACTGTCCAGTGATGACCTTTACTGACCTCTCAGTAAAGCAAGACATTTACTACAAAATCATTCATTTAGCTATAATCTGATAACATAGTCACCAAAAAGAGACTATTTCTATCTTTGATTTTAGGCTGATGTGATCAAAAGAATAACTTTTGTCATTTTCATGATGTGTGCTTTTAAGCTGTGTTATTCTGTAAGAGTTAAACTGTGTTCACTGCTGTGTTAAAGGTGAAATCTCGGGTCACATAGACCAGACGGTTTTGTTTAGAAAGTCAGAAGACAGGTTAATCCGTTGTTTTTCATGAACAAGGCTCCAGCTTCTCTGTCTTTTCCTAAACAAATCTCCCTCTGCTCTGGCTGTAACCTTGGGTCGCGATAACACAAGCTCACTCCTCTCTTTGTTCCTGCTTTAAGTTCTAAGCTGTGGCTGGAACGCAGAGTCTGCAAGAGTTTGGAAGGAACCAGCAGGTTCCTCTGAGTTTGCTGGGAGCTTCGAAAGAGATGTGAACCTTCCAAAAGGGCTGTGGTACGCTTGGTCAAGAGCTAACGACCTTCGTCATCCAGCTGGGACTGATAACTTGCTGTTATGAGTCCACTTCGAATGAGCGTAAGCTCAAACTTTGTTATTCCTTCCTGGAATAATTTATCTTGAGCCAAAAAACCACGATTGCCACGGCTTCTGCCGACGAAAGCGAGTATCACCGACACCGACAAGGTAAACACGTCTGGAGTCCAGCTTGGACTTGCGGGACCGACGACTCGTCAGTCCAGAGCTGATCACAGCTCTTTACCAGAACCAAGGCGGACGTCTTAAGGTAAAGGAGCCGCTGTTTGCTTGCTGGAGGTGTGATGATATCTTAGCTGGACGCGTACGGAAGAGTGTCATCTGGTTTCATAAATGCAAGATAAACTTCCTCTCTTAACCTCCCAATTCTTCTTAAATCTTTCCTCCTATTCTTTCCCCTCTCAATCTAAGCTGGAAACTATTTTAAGCTGAAGAGCCCACAGACTAAATATGTTAACATCCAATATTGAAGTCTGTTGTGTTAAATTTAAGTGTGCTGACGTATTAATTTGAAAGAAAGTGAAATCCTGTCAATCAAGTGTAATGGTGTTAATTTAGTTGATTCATTTTAAATAAATGATAGTGTCTCTTTGACATATCAAGCTAAGTTAACGTGTCCATTGTCACTCTATGGCTTTGTTTATTTATCCATCATAAAGATCACAGAAATATTGGGTAAACTGAAAAAGAAAAGAATCCGTGAAATTACTATTCAATCTGAATAAGTAAGTTAATTAAGGATAAAGAGGTCAGCTTAATACTGACCCCTGTTAAAATCCTTTAGTTACATCTGGGTGGCACTATATGTGTTTAAAGACACAATATATGGTCTCCCTCATGTTTCCTTCACACTGCAGGTGATTATGTCCTGAGAGCGCACACTGTAGCTGCACTCACGCAAAGACATGTATGAGGGCAGCAGACCAAGAAGTGATTTAAAGATGAAAATGTACCAGTGGAAGAGTCTGCGTGAGGTTAATGATGTCCAGTTAACCAGTGAATACAGGGTGCAGTGGTGGGTACGATAATCACAGCCAGTTATGAATCTTAGTGCACCATGATAGACAACATCCAACATCCGCAGGGTGCTTGTAGGAGCATTCATGTAGAGAATGTCACCGTAATCAATGGAGGGAAGGAAAGTCACAGATACAAGGCGTTTCCTAACATTCAGTGTTAGACATGATTTATTTCTGAAAAAGAAACCCAGTTTAACTTTCAGTTTCTTCACTAGGTTTTCCACGTGGAGTTTAAAAGAGAGATGTGAATCGACCAGGATACCCAAATATTTATAGGAATCAACAAACTCAATAGGGACACCATTTGAGGATAAAATCAGAGGAAGATCTGCTGGGACCGACTTCCTACTTGAAAAAAACATCCCTTTTGTTTTATCAGCATTTAGGACAAGTTTGAGACGGAACAAATCTGACTGGATGATGTCAAAAGCGGATTGCAGTAACTGGAAAGCCTTAGCTACTGTTTTAGCTCGGCAATAAACAACTGTATCATCAGCATAGAAATGTAAGGATGCATCAGGGATGCTCTGACCTACATTAGCTATGTAGATTGTAAAGAGGGTTGGTCCTAAAACTGAGCCTTGTGGTACACCATTTTTAACTGTTAAATAGCTGGAAAAAGTACCGTTATGTTGAACACATTGCCTCCGATTGGAAAGATAATTAGAAAACCAACCGATGGTGTGTTTGTCTATAGTGCAAAATGAAGAGAAAGATGGACATTACATCTTATTTCTGCACAAGAAAGACGAATAACAGTGTGGCAGACATTGAGACAGAACCAGATGATGGAGGTGTTGAGAGAGCTGAAGAAAAGCACGTTGAGAGCCCCACACAGCCAGAGGACTTGGAAGACACTGGTTTTCAAAGAGAGGGCACAGGGACGGAAAGAGAGACACATGAAGATCCTGAAATGGAGACAGCTGAGACTGAGATACAAGTAGCACGTGAGACACAGACGGAGAATATTTGTGTATCCACAAGCACTGGACCATCAGGTTTGTGATGTTCAAAAAAATGTGTTTGTTAATGTTAAATCAAAAAGGCGTTCAATTCAAGATCAACTGGACTTTATTTGTAACAGAAGACGTTTCGCTTCTCATCCGAAAAGCTTTATCAATTCAATGAACCAGACTGTGTGTGCGTGTGGATTTATAACAGGAGTCACGCACCATCATATGTAAATTGCAAGCTGAGGTAACACATACATGTAAATTGACAGATCACACCTTAACAGTAGGGAGTTCCCTTGAAGTCTCTGACAGAAGACACAACAACTGTATGTAAATTGACAAAAAACACCTCACAGCCCAACAACAGAGGTTTCTCAACAAACTTTGCTAGTCTAATTCACAGACAAGACATCTCTGCTCCCATCCGGTGTAAAACGTTTGTGAATCAGCCCCAAAACTGAGTTGTAAGTCTTGGAAAGTTGAAATCTCAGACCTCCTCCTCTGTTAAGAGAAGGTTTTTCTCTCTTAACATACACAGCTTCCTTTACACCTCTCTCAAACCATCTGTGCTCTTGGTCCAAAATGACTTCAAGGGAACTCCCTACTGTTAAGGTGTGATCTGTCAATTTACATGTATGTGTTAACTCAGCTTGCAATTTACATATGATGGTGCGTGACTCCTGTTATAAATCCACACGCACACACAGTCTGGTTCATTGAATTGATAAAGCTTTTCGGATGAGAAGCGAAACGTCTTCTGTTACAAATAAAGTCCAGTTGATCTTGAATTGAACGCCTTTTTGATTTATCATGTCCTGGACGACTGAGAATCTTCACCAGCATATTGTTAATGTTAAGTTTTCTGACACAAGTTGAGTCTGAATGAAATATTATTGCTGGCTTTGTTAAAAAATAGTCAAGAAATCTAGCTTTAGCTTATTTGCAGTCTTGGTCCTTGGTCAGGTTTTAGAATTCAAGGAAAGAATGTACTGATCTCAAAAATGCAATTAATGCAAATAACATTAATAAATAAATACAGTGAATCAATTTAGACTGTGTGTGTGTGTGTGTGTGTGTGTGTGTGTGTGTGTGTGTGTGTGTGTGTGTGTGTGCTTTGCAGTTTATATGCAGTGTCCATGCAGATTACTGGTATATGTTAATTTACATATATTTGGTTTTGCTTTCTCCACAGACATCAGCAAATGTAAAGAAGATCCACCGATGCAGCCGGACCTAAAGTTGTTTCCAAGAACCTTGATGGGGGACAGAAGGAGGAGCTTCAAAGCAGCTTGGTATCACATTCACCCCTGGCTTGAATATTCACAACACTTGGACTCTGCGTATTGTTACCCTTGCAGACATTTTAGCCCTCCCAACAGCTCAGACACTGTGTTTGATTCCCCAGTTGGTTTTAAAAACTGGAAGAATGCATCTTACAAAGATGCGGGGTTTGCAATGCATGCGAGGTCTGAGCTCCATAAACAAGCCATGGTTACATGGAGGGAGTATCAGAAAGCTGCAGCAGCTAATGCAACACTGGTCAATGTGTTAAACAAGGAGCACAACAGACAGGTTAAAGAAAATCGTGAATATATAAAAACAATAGCGGAAGTGCTTTTACTTACTGCCACTCAAAATTTAGCTCAAAGAGGGCATAATGAGTCTGCAGACTCAGACAATAAAGGGAACTTCAAGGCAATTTTGGAAACTATTGCTAACCACGACAAAGCTATTAAAAAACGGTTGACTTCCATTCATAATGCAAAGTATGCAAGCCAAATCATTCAGAATGAGGTTCTGGACTGTTTAGCAGACATGGTTCGAACTGAAATTACAGAGGAAGTGAAAAACAGTGAGGTTTTCAGCATCATCCTGCAGACGAAACAAAAGATGTAAAGAAAAAGGAACAGATCTCTCTTGTACTAAGGTACTACTACAATGGAGCTATCCATGAAAGTTTTCTACATTTTGAGTCTGCAGAGAAGCTTGGTGCAGCAGGGCTTAGTGAAAATTTAATCCACATGCTGGAAAAACATGGTCTGGAGTATAAAAAAAATCTCGCGGGCCAAGCTTATGATGGTGCCTCTGTTATGAGCGGTAGGCATTCTGGGGTACATGTGAGGATCAAAGAGGATGCAAAATATGCCTTTTACATCCATTGCACAGCCCACTGTCTAAATCTAGTTTTAGTAGATACAGTCAAAGCTGTCCCAGAGGTAGAGGAGTTTTTCTACTTACTAGAAAAACTATATGTGTTCACATCTGGATCAGCTGTCCATCCTAAATGGCTAGCTATACAAACAGAGATGTACGAAGGTGCACCAAGAGAGCTCCAGCGTTTAAGTGACACTCGTTGGGCATGTCGATTTATAGCTCTGCGTAACATCATGGATAGACTGCCTGCCCTTAAGCGACTACTGCAAGAAATTGCCCGAGAACATCATGGTGAAAGATCTGTTCAGGCAAGAGGTCTGCTGGCACAGATAAATCTAGAATTTATTGTGCATCTTGTTACACTCTGTAAAGTGTTTGGAGAAACAAAACTTCTGTCTGATATGCTACAGTCTTCAACAGTCAAAAGCTGTGGATTTAGTTGAAGCTTTAGTTCAGACATTGAAAGATTTCAGGCAGGAGTCATTTTTTGATCATGTGTGGGCAAGGGCGTAGATTTCATCTCATTATTGGGGGGGACCATAAACAGGGACATTTTTTAAGAGCAATTTTGGGGGGGTCGGCAAAGTTACAGTGAAATGTAATGCAAAATGTACAGAGGGAAGTTTATCCAAACTGCATGGATATACTATGCAGAATAATCAGCAATAATATTGATTTAAATGGCATGTATTTGTAGTAGTCTTAATACTACTATTAATCAGTACAATAGTGACACTCATTACTCTTATAATTTTTTTAATGTGTTCAATCTTTGCCACTTGTCAAAATGACAAGTGGCAAAATGAGAATTTTGCAAAATACCGGTAGGTCCCCTCTAAATATTGTTTAAATTTCTGTTTGGCTTGTATTCATAGATTGCTGTGGTCAGTACCAGATTATCAGTGCACTGATAATCTGGTACCACACCTTCCCAAAATCTTAAAGCTTAAAAAGAAAACAGTTTTCAAGGAGAAGAAATACTTTAATGCAGGGGTCACCAAACTTTTTGAGACTGAGAGCTACTTCAGTGGGACCAAGAGGCACAAAGGTCCACTTGTTCGTTCCAAACAAATTTGCATGGTTCAACTTTAATTATAGTATTAATAATAATACATTTACATACATGTGAATATATGACTGCCTGATCACATCTGATCTGGTCTGTATTATTAAAGACTCCACACAATGATTTAGCTTGGTAAATATGATCAATTATTATTGATAATTACCAGTAGTGATTAGAACTCTCAATCAAGAACTTGAGTCCTCAGTTTGAATAATTTTTTGGCTCTTCTGTGCAAATGTAAATTGTTCTTAGCTTTGACTGGGAGTGTGGATGGTTGTTTGTCTCTTTGTCTGTCTCTGTGATGGACTGGAGACGTGTCCTGGGTGTCTCTGGTGACCTGTCCTGGGTGTCCCTGCCTTCACACAAAAGCAGCTTAGATTGGTTCCAGTCCTAAACAAGGGGGCATAACAGATGATATTTAAACATAAAACTATTTCTTTTATGTTAAACTCAATCTGTAACATTTGAAATTCATTGTATTTTATAAACATTTTATTAACCGTTTTGTAGAAATGAACACATTTGTAACATTCATTCAAAATATGCCTTTTACTATTAACAAATCTGTAGCATTTTTTAAGAACCTATTAAGAATAAAATCTTCCAGTTGCAGATACAAAATATCAATAATGTAATATAATAAACAGTGACATTTTTTAATTAATCATGTGACATAAGGATTGATCCTCAAGATTTTTTATAATAATAATTTATTTATAAAGCCCTTTAAAACAACCACAGCTGCAACAAAGTGCTACACATATAAAATCATTTTAACTTCATCACATCTTCTCTACTCTTTTTAAATTAATTATCTTTCACATATTTTATCATTACTTCTTTCAAGAGCTCCACACCTGAAAATATGATGAATGTGAATCCATCCTGCTCAAAGATGCGCTGACATTCTTCTGTCAGTTGCAGAGCCACCAGGGAGCTAGTTAGCATTGAACCTAGCGTGTTAGCTGATGAAGTGTCGCTCCTCGTTGCGTTTTGCTGTTGCTACAGCCACTAATGAGACACAGACACACTTGTCTTTCAACACTGTGAAAGACCTTTTCCTCCTAGTCACTGTCACCAATGTTTTAAGTAGCTACTTACTGGAAGTTAATACAGTAGTTTGTGCTGTAACTCACTGCCACCCAGCGACTCCATGCCGAGCCTGTGACTCCAGTGCTGTTGTTGTTCCTTGTAAATATTGGACTAAACCATTTGCCAACAGAGGGGGGCAAATTT
>JBBPBX010016258.1:29277-48397 GCA_038048925.1 Garcialebias charrua
GTGACTTTTCAGTAAGGAATCTACGCAAGTCTTTGTACATGAGGCCCCAGAAGTGAATCATACATGCAAATAACACTGTGAAATATTTATTGGCTGTTTCTCCCTCTGGAATAATCATGTTTATTTCAGATGCTTATGGTGGTAAATGCAGTGACAGGTATATAACACAGAACTCTGGGTTTCTGGACTATCTGCGTGCTGGAGATGAGGTGATGGGTGATCGTGGTTTCACAGTGAGGGACCTGCTGCAAGAGCATGGTGTCAATTTAATCATTCCAGCATTCACACGCAAAGGATGCCAGCTTATTTCAAGTGAGAAGTGAGAAGACATTAAATGTAAACATTTTTCTCAAACATGTACAGTACTGGTGTACTTGCTGTAAACGTAACACAACTCTTAACATGTTTTTTAAAGGATGCAATGTTAACTATATTACATTAGAAAAGTATTTGCTAAAATGATTCATTTGTTATGTACAATAGTTGACTGTTAACCTTCTTACAAGGTTAGGTTTTTGTGTGCACTATATCAGTTAATTTTGGATTAAACTACTGTTTCTATCTAAATGTCACTTTTGTCATTATCAAGTTTTTAAAGATCGTTTCCTGTCTATTTCATTATTTGTTTTCATTTACTGTATTTTATTAAAAGTTCTCAAGGTGCTTCATTTGTGAATCAGTAAAGTCTTTGTCAAAAGAAATGTCAAGCTCCAGGTGCTCAGTTGGTGTCCAGATAAACATCTTGCAGCTCAAAAGTCCAAAGCAACATCATTGTTAGCTGGACCTGGTGATGTGGAGTTTTAATGCTTAGACTGGGCTTTATGTTTGTTTAAATAAAGTGTCCCACCTCTCTTAACATAACAGGACCAACCTTGTTAATGTGAAGATACTAATAAGCTTCAGAGCTTTTCAGATTGCTCATCGCTTCGCCATCTGAAGCAACTGTCAAAGTAGCTAAGTATGCTAGTAGCTAAACATGCTAGTGTACGTTATTTTCGGCCACTTCTTCAAGTCGTCCTCCCACCCCTCAACAGCTGTAGGTAGCGGTAAAACAATATCTCTACATTTGAGTTGTGATAGTTTGTGTTCCCACATATTTTATGACCTAAAACCTCTGACGAAAACCGGTTAGCGCGTTGCTAGCGTGTAACAAAAGTGCCGGTTCTGACTTTCGGCGGAAGTCGTTCACATAATTCGCGCAAAGCATCATGGGGCGTAGGAATAAGGTGGATAGGTTCTAACTTGATTTGTCACATTTAACTACTATGAATTCAATTTTACAGTCTTATACTTTGTATATTGTGGCTCTATTTTACTCAATTCATTAATGTAATTCAAAACTAATAAAATATTAAAAGTTTTTATTACAAAGTAAAATGACTGTACTCTGTGAGTTTCAAGTCCTTAGATAGATGAGGATTTTTATTCCTTGCAAAATGATTGTATAGAATCTGAACTCAGTTAATGTATTTGTATAAAGTTGACAACCCAAAATGTATAAAAAATAAAGCTAAAATTATGTTGTGCCTAATAATCAATGTACATAAAACTCAAATATCTTATTTCTTATTATTTCTTATTATTTCTTATAACGGCTTTGCTTTCTAACCTACAAAGCCCTCAACAACCTAGCTCCTTATTATATTACATATAATTTGTTCCATACTTTCCCAATAGAGCACTTTCTCTCAGACTGCAGGCTTACTTGCAGTTCCTATAGTTTCCAAAAGCAGAATGGGATGAGATCGGGGCCAAGATGGTGTAGAGGCAGGGCAGCCGACTTGGGACCCGAAAGACCCAGGTTCGAACCCCGGCCACTGCATATCTTGTGGTGTCTATGAGCAGCACACCTCATTCCCAGCTCCCCGGGTGCTTTCTATAGCTGCCCATTGCACCACCTGGTGGTGGTTGGGTTAAATGCAGAGACAAATTTCGTCTTGTATGGAAACATACACAGATGACAAAAATGTGACATTTATTATTTATTTATCTTCCAGTTATCAGGCTCCTCTTTTGTGGAACCAACTTCCAGTTTCTGTCCGTGAGGCTGACACATTGTCCAGTTTTAAGACGTTCCTTTTTGACAAATCCTATAGTTAGGATTTATTTTGTTTTTCTACCATAGCCTTAGACCACATTTTTCAATATGAGTTATTACAATTGAATAGTTTTCATTTGAAATTATTTCAATCTTAATGTGATTCTTAACCTGCCATTGTGTATCTGTTCCACGGTCCTGTTACTCTCACACCCAGCTGGCCAAAGCAGATGGCCTCTGAGCCTGGTTCTGCTAAAGAATTCTTCCTCATGAGGGAGTTTTTCCTTTCCACTGTCGCCTTTATGCTTGCTCAAGATGAGAGTTATGTGATAGAGTTAACTCAACGCAGTCTGCTCCTCAGATAAATGGTGTTAACTTATTTTAATGTACTGTATATGGATGTTTATGTTCAGTGTCCTGAGATGACTGTTGTCACTCAGTGCTATAAATATCTTTATTTTGACACAATAAGTAGTAGAATTTAATGCAAATGACGCAAAGGATAAATCTGCAGAACGGTTCATCTTTCTAACCACAAACTTGACGTTTATTTACATGCTTCAATTCCTCGGTTGAAACATTTTTGGCCAATCTGTCCCCAAACTAAGATGCGATCTATAGATCTCACATTGTTCCCATACTCCTATATGACAGTGAAGCATGTTCCACTTACACGAGACAGGAAAACAAGCTTAACTCATTCCACCCAGGATGTCTCTGTCGCACCTTCAGCCTTTCCTGGAAAGACACTGGGACAAACGTGGAGCTGCTGTCTTATCCAGCCTTCTCACCGTGGACACCCTGCTCGTGGCCATGTTCGCCTACCAGAACGGGATTAATTAGTTTGTATTGTTATGATGAAGTATCTTGTAGAAGCAGACAAACTGTAAGGCATTAATTTAAACCAACACAGGAAACAGAGGAACATGTATAGTTCCTGTTGCCTGTTCAACAGAAGAGACAGTAAAAAAATGACCTGCTGGTCCGGGATGACTGCTCAGATGTTTTTTTTGTTTTTTTTTTTGCTGTCGGATTGACATTTTATCTTTTTGTTTTGTTTGTTGTCATATCTTCTTTTTCTGTTTTCATGTTCTGCCTGTCTGCGCTCACACACACACACATACATGCCTCCTCCCATACTTCCCTCCTCTATCTTCTTGTCCTGTTTTTGTACTCGTTCCACTTGCCTGCCCAGAGGTCCTTCTCTCCATCTCTTCTCCCTTTCTCCCCCGCGCTGAGCGTCACCCAGGTCTCAGGCAAATCAAGCCTTCCAGATGAAGATGGATGAAACGCCTCGCGTAAGGAGCCGGCGAGCGACTTCAGCACATGTCCTGCAGCTCGCTGTGATTTAATTCATCTGACCTTTACGTGTGGACATGGAGATCCGTTATGGGCACAGATTCCAGTCACATGTATTTTGTGTTTGTAACTCAGACTGTGTAGTTGTGAATTAAGTTTTGTAACCTTGTAAATAAAATAGCTGAGAATTTCTGCCTGTAGCTTGTAGACAGGAATGTGTTCGTGTAAAAAGATTTGTATTCGTTAAAAATAATTACAGTACAGTAATTTGCAGATAAGGAGCTATGTGTAAAACTGCGGGTGTTTCCACTTATACGAATAATGAAAAGATGTTTATTCCCCTCAGCTGATTGGTCAATGTCAAATTTAATAATCTACTCAGGGAATAGATGGGTTTGGCTGTTGGGGCTGCTCTTTACTGAGCTGCATGTCCTGGAAGAGTGGTACATTTTGAAGATGGAGGACGGTATCTGTGTTATCTAACGTGTTTTTCAAAAATATGTATTGGACAATGATTTTGTTTTTGTTTCACCTGAGCTGCTGAAGCACTGGCGCCATCCTCCATCTTCAAAATGTACTGCATTAACAGGATCTTCAGCTCAGTAAAGTGCCACTCTGACAGCCAACCCATCTGTTCTCTGATTGGATTGTTAATAGTGATTGACATGACATTCTGATGCACGCTCATAAATCCAGGTAGAAAAATCTAACTTGGGTCTTCTGGACAGATACATTTTTTTTTTAAAACATTTGTCTTTTATCTAAAAGACTTTGTCAGTCTGAGGAGCTGCAGTAAACTCAGTCTTATAAATAGCACATAGCATAGTGGATCAACCAGTTTGTTGTTTACATTAGGGCTGGCCAATATGAACAAAAATTCATATCTCGATATTGTTGTGATATATCACAATATACGATATATATCTCAATATAATTTTCTTTCCATAAAAGAATAACAAAAATATATTTCTGAGTCAAAGCTTTGTCCCAGTTGTCACACAGCAACATTTATTAACAAACAGCTGTAACTCTACAAAATAAATGTCTAAAAAATGAACCATTTTATGAATGAACCATACATTACTTTATTTTTTAGACATTTATTTACACCTATTAAATAATAATCCTCTTCAGCTGAGGGCAGCTGTGGCTGAGAGGCTAGAGCAGTCTCCTCCAATGGGAGAGGTGGGGGTTCAATTCCACCAGCAGTCACATGCTGAAGTGTTCCTGGGCAGTGGGCAACACTGAACCCCTCATTGCCTCTGATGTGTGTCCCATCAGTGTATGAATGTGATAAAGTACTGATTATTCTTTGTACAGTTCTAGTAGAGTGCTGTATGAATGGGTAAATGAGGACACAGATTGTGTTTTAAAGAGCTTTGAGTGTCTTGATAAGATAGAAAGGTGCTTTCACTTTAGTCAGTGTGTTTGTGAACTGCAGTAAATGTGAGCCTCTGTGGTACAATATATTTGATATACTGTATCCGGTTTTATTGTGAAAGGGTCAGGGGGGGTTGTTTCCGGATTCACGAAGAATAAAGACCATACCATACCATACCAGCTTTATTTATAGAGCACTTTAAACACCTACAGGACCAAAGTGCTGTACACACAACAAAACAATCACAATCAGGTAATAAAATGATTAAAATAAATAAGAGTCACATAATAAAAGTTGAGGAATCATACAATCAGATAAAACAAGCGACTAAAATTATTAAAAGTCAACATCGCAGATGGTGTCATAGGCCAGGGAGAAGAGATGGGTTTTAAGAAGAGATTTAAAAACAGACAGGGAAGAGGCCTGTCTGATGTTCAAGGGAAGGTTGTTCCACAGTTTAGGAGCTGCCACAGCAAAAGCACGGTCTCCTCTGAGCTTGCGTTTTGTCTTTGGGACACTCAGGAGCAGCTGATCACGTTCTCTAAGTTGCTCTACAAAGTGTCGCATTGAATCCTTGTGTGAAAACACGACAGCCTCCACCCAGAAACGTGAACAGAGAGGCGGAGACATTATTAAATCAGCAGTTTATCATATATCGCTAAAGACACGGTCAGTCTCAGCTGTGGAAGAAGACGGCTAAAGCGTTAGCCATCTTGTTAGCCGCTAAGGACCGTATCTTTAGCGACATGACAAACCGCTGATCTACCAATGGCTCCACCTCTCTCTGCGGTGCACGCACGACTATATGAGCTCAGACCCGTGGTTTGTTTTAAGGAAGCAGCAGGCTGTAAAAACACTCGGTTCTGCCGTTTCCAGTTCATGCTCCACTCCGCTGTTTAAATGGTGAAAAAGATTCGTAGTTCCGACCTTTCGTCGGGATTATTTTCAGCATCGTCTACAAAAATATTTTTTCTGCCCTCATCTGAAAATTTAAATCCAAACTAGCTCAGAAAGAACATTGTTTTTCCCCCTCAGCAGCTAGCGTCGCTCTTCATATCTGCCGTGTTGTTGTGCTGAAAGTCTCCGCGGCTCCGCCCTCCTGCAGGCAGGAAAGAGGGGCTGGGTCTGTGTTCAGTGAAGGAGAAGGAGGGGGGCGAGTGGGAGAAAACGGACAGCAGGAGGATAATTCTCGATATAAACGATATAGTCTCGTCTTGTATCTCTTTAGAAAAAAAAATTGATATTTTAAAATTATCGATGTATCGCCCAGCCCTAGTTTACATCCAGAACTAGCTGTTCACATGATAAAGGATCATCAGCCTAACGACTGATGGTTAGTGTCCTGATGGCCACTTGCTATTCAGAGGGTTGAGTGATGCTAGCAATAACAGCATTGTAAGAGGTGCACATTTGGACATGAAGGCCTCCACCCCTGTTAATGATGGATTGGGCATCCATCATTAAACCTAACCTGATCACCAAACCCCATCGAGTCATACTTTTCAAGTCGAAACTCAGGTTGATTTCAACTCAAAGATTTTTGCTTTGTATCTCTAAAGAAACAAAAAAAGTAACTTGCATAATTATGTTTTATGAATACAAATCTTTCTTTCTTTTTTTTTTTTTACACACATTCATATCAACTTAAAGTATGTAACTTAGAATTGAACAAAGGAGCCAATCTCCTCCGATTGATTACTTTTGTTTTCAGCGGAGAAGTTATAGTGGCTATTGTCGTGGCTGTAGTGGCTTTATAAAGCCCCACATTGGGCGCCAAATTATAGCGGCTATTTCCTACAATGGATCCAGGAATCATTAAATAAAACCATATAACACCTTAGTTCTGATTGACAGCAAAGTCAGGGCTTTATTATACAACAGTGATAGAAGCTGAACAGTACAACAACCAAAATGAAGAATCCCCCTAGATGGGATGTTCTCAAGACCTTTTTATACATTCCTGTTTATGTAAATATAATTTTACAAGCACATACACATTAAACTGTTTTTGCCAAAAGTTCTCTAGTATGTAAGTTCTTTAGGGCTCTGCCCAGGCAATCTCAGACATACACGATGACTTCATGTAAGATAAACACATTCTTCCCAGAAAGAACATGTCATTCTGACTTCAAAACCATTTCCATATTTAACGCTGTATCTTGCTGGGGAATTTTTATAAAGTCGATTGTCCCATTACTTTAATAAAACTCTTAAATCCTACAAAGCTTTATCGAATGAAGTTTGCAAAGATATTGTGGGTTTTTCGACCAGATTATCTAAGTCACTGTTCTCTGATGTATTAGAGTATTAGATTGATGAGTGGCTTCAAACAACTGCTAAGTTCATGGCAAAACATTTTCATTTTGGCAGCACAGCTGCTCAGTGGTTGGCACTGTTACCTCGCAGCAAGAGGGTCCTGGGTTAAATCCCTGGTTGGACCTGCGGTCTTTGTGTTGAGTTTGCATGTTATTGTTGTGCTTGCGTGAGTTTTCTCCGGGCACTCCAGTTTCCTTCCATAGTCCAAAAGCGTGCATGTTAGTGTGCCTTCAGGTCCAGGCCTCCCTTGCAAATGAGATATTTGATCTCAATGGGATTTGCCTGGTTAAATAAAGGTTAATAATAATTTTAAAAAAAGGTAGACTTGTTCCTGTTTTTAGCATTCTAGTATTCTACATCACTTGACAATCTAGCTGCTTTTGTGTAATTTTTAATACTGTACCATTTTCTTTCATTTATTCTTCTCAATTTACTTGCTTTCTTTTATGACTTTATATTATTATTTGTTGTAAAACATAAATAAAAAAAACAGGTCTCTCTTGTAAATGAGTCCACAAAGCTCAATAAGATTAATCTGTATAAATAAAGGTTGAATGAATATATATACATGCTAAAAGCAAAAATGTATTTATTTGTATGTATTTATTTATTTTTTAAGGTTACAAAACTTAACTCACAACTACAATCTGATTTACAAGCACACAATCTTTATGACTAGAATGTGTGCCCATAATGGATCCAGCTGCATGCAGAGGCTGTAAAAAAATAAGATGGAGATGCCGTTCATTCTCCAGGCCTGATGACAATCTCTGACACTTTAATAACCAGAAAGCTGCTTTTTATTGGCTTTAAGCACAAGCAGTTTTACTCATTTTTCTCTTCCTGGATTCTACTTTTGGATTTTTGAGACTTTCCTTCAAGGAAGCAGTAAAAATGTGTCCGTACACTCGAAGAAGCCCTCACCTCATCAGCCTTTTACTTTCAAAGCAGAATGGTTTCTTTTGTGGTGCTTTTTTCTGCATCGTCAGCAACCACTGCTTCCTTAAGATCAGAGAGAGCGATCGCAGCAGCCATGTTAATTTATTAGCTTTGACGTTTGAGCATCTGAAGTCGGACTGCGAATGAACACACCCCTGTAAAAAGAACGGAGACCTGGTGTTCATGGCTGAAGCAGCTACAGATATGATTCTTTAAAAAATGGGACCAGATAACGATTTTAAAAGGGGGTGCACGAGATAAAGATGTTGAGATAATTCTTTTAGAAGGAATGCGAGTTATTCGGGGTGCATGCACCGCTTTGAAGATCCTCTGTTTTTCATCAGAAATGCTGCCACGTGTTTTCTTGGCTCAATTTTCGGTGTTTAGAAATGTCAGAGGCTTTGAAAATCATTCAAAGCATAAAACCCATTTGGCTGACCTGTGAGTGTTTGTGGGTGTGTGTGTGTGTGTTTTGGCTGACCTCCAAGCCTTCAGGATGTATCCGCTGCCAAACATGTGCAGGATTGCTGCAGCACATTTTACACTCACGCTGTTTTTTTTTTTTTTCAAGCATGCGTGTGTGTTCATTTCTTGCCCTTTCATTTAACTGCTTATCCTGTTGCTTTTGTTGTACCTTTATTAGATTTATCCTGTAGTTTTATCCTTTTTCATTTCAGTCATTCAGATTGCACAATGAACTCACGCACATGTGCCACTGTCCGATTGACGTGATGCTTCCGTAAAGATCATCGACATTGAGGCTGAGCGGTGCAAACAATACCCGTCTTCTTTGTAGCTCTGTTAGTTTAATTTTGGGATATTTTACTTTCCCGGAACATAAAGTAGCTCGGAGATTATCTATGAGTTCCTGTTTTGACCTGGATTCTATTCATCCTTCTAAGGTTAACAGGAACTATTTCCATTATATCACTACTCCAGATCACAGTGAAACGACAATCAAAACCTCGTTCTGGTTCTGCCCAGACAATCGTCATTTAAAGGCCCCAAAGTGATAAGCAACCAAAAGTGTCAACAAAAAAGGTTATTGTGTCATCTGGACCTGTTTTTTAAGTGAGAAACGTTTCATCTCCCATCCGGAAGACATGTCGATCGTGCAGCGCTTCCATCAATCTGCCAATTGTGTGTCATGCCCAGTTTTATTTTGAAAAAACGTGATAGTGAGTCTGCAAAAAATAAACCTCAAAGTAGCGAGGGACTACTCTACAGTCATTGGGCCTGCTAAATAGTGAGCCTGCTTCAGTGTAACAGCAACGTTTTATAAAAGAAAATGAAGGCTTTACAAAGTGTGCACAAACCCATAAACAATCTGTTTATTATAAAATAATAAACTATCCTATAGGAACCCTTGTTGGGAAGTGGTTCAGAGTAATCGCCTATAAGTGATGATCAGCTGCAGGAGATTTACATGTTTTTATTCTAGGAAAACAGCTTAAATACATTCTATTCTGTTGTTTTTTTTTTTTTTTTTTGAATGTCCAGAGGACCAGACTTAGCTTTTTTAGATTTTTCTACCTGGATTATTGAGCATGCATCAGGGTAGCTTAAATACATTGTTTCGGAATGTATAAAAATAATGGCTTAAATCAAAGCTGCGTATGATGTGATGCGTAGTTTAGTCTCTTACAGCTGTTGAATGTTTAAATCATCATAATACTGTAATGTGTTTTTTGCTTTTTGTTCACTTGTCATCTGTTTGTAAGGATTGTGTGTCTCCATCAGTCATGTTGGGGGTCCTCCTCCCTCCAACAGGGGAGAAAAATTCAAGCTGAAAAGATAATAGTATGTTTTATGTCTATTATGGTTGTTTTAAAGCTCTACGTGGATGTTTCTGGTTTTACTGTCATATTGTGATTGTCGTTTTTCTTTCTTGCATCACTTTCTGTCACTATGTTTTACTTTTGACTGTTTTGTGTCATTATGTTCATTTTTCTTGCTAATGTTTCTTGACGTTGTGATTGCTTTTTGACTTGTGCTTGTTTAGTTGCATTGTGATAATTTTTTTTTCTTTGTTATTGTGGCAGTTTTTATTCTCTTATCGAGTGTTTTGTGAAATTCTGTAACAAAACTTGCATTGTGCTTAAGAGTTTTTGTGAATTGTGGATAATTTTGTGTCGTTTTTCCAACATTATATCCAGAAATGCTGAAACATTTTACAAGAAGTTATAAATTGGTAATTTAGGTCAACTCTTTAAAATAGATTTAAAAAATGCAGAAAGAAGTTTAGAAAATATTAATGTGGATGTTTACCATTTATTGTTCATTGGGGATAAATTAAGTTTTCTGAATCTGAATTTTGGTGAAGCTTGTACAGGCAGTCCCCGACTTACAACATCATCGATATACGAGGTTCCGGACTTACGAGCTGACTAATGAACAGTAAAGTTGTACAGAAAATACAGAAAATACAGCACTGGTATGTGTTTATACTAAAAACACATACCAGTGCTGTATTTTCTGTATTTGAAAGTGTGTTAGCTAACCGTTTGTAAACAAAGTTCTGAGCATGTTTATGAACCAGTATGTACGTTTGTGTTGAAAAACGGGTGTTCGTAGTAGCGCTAGCATACATTTTCCGACTTACGACCCAAAATCCGGACTTACGAGTGACACATGTTTCGGGTTCCGACATACGAGTTTTCGTGTTACGAGCACATCGTAGTAACTGAACTCGCTCGTAAGTCGGGGACTACCTGTACATAAAAAATGCTGTTTTTGTTTGGTGTTTAACAATCTGTTTGACATAGATTGGAGAAATTGCTGAATCGTCACATTTCACATAAAATGGATACATTTTCTTTTGCTGGCATGCTTTACTCCACCTCAGCATTCATAACAAGCAGAATGGTACAAATCTGTGTGCAGCGAGCGTGTGAATCGTGAGATGTATGTTGAAACTGAGAGGTCAGATTAAAAGCTGCTGCACATGGACTGCATTGTGAGTGTGTGCGTTAACCCGCTGAGGGTGCAGCGCCGGTGCTGTAAATCTGCATGAGGTGACAGATCTGACAGTTCTCCTGCAGACACAGCCAGCCGATTTACACTTATTAACCCACGGAGGATGCAGACTGTGCGAGCGTGAAGCAGCGCCGGGCGTAGCTGTGCTGGATCCCTGCAGCTTTTTATGCTCTGGATTAGATTCAGTCTGCTGCTGGTGGTTGGAATGAATTCTTTCTGTTTTACTGGCAGCAGAACGACCACCTCACTGTCAGAACTGCAACAATGTTTCACAGCACGTATGAACAACACGCTGAGGAAATATAAGTCTCTTTCAACCGATAGGTAGCTATTATTTATTAGGAGCCTTTTTATAAGTGTTATTACAAACTCTGTGCATGGCTTCCATGATGTTTGATGGTGTTTGTTCGAGGCAATGTTTGCTCTTCAAACTGCCAGGCAGAAATTATTGGTAGATTAAATGTCAAGTTTAAAGAATAAAATAAATATGCTGCAAATGTTCATATCAATGGCCTTTTCCACATGAAAAGATTTTTTTTCACAACAGTCTTATTTGCAGTGGTGGGCAACGCTAATCAAAAAATTAGTTCCACAATTTCTAAAACGCTTATTAATTTTTTTAGGTCCACAATTTCAAAAGCACAAATGTCTTATGAAAATTAGGGGAAGCTAATCTAATCCGCTATTTATATTCGACAATTGGTAGCCGGCAGCGTTATGCAATATTTGCACTACACTGCCAACTGAAAAGTAACTAAAATGATCCTAAAAGGATGAAATTACAAAAATCAAAGGATTTATTTAATACTTTACGTACATATATTCTATTCGGCCACGAAATTAACAAAAAAGAGAATGATCTTTTAATCCCTAAAACCACTTTTAAATCTCAAATACACGGGTGTGTCGCCACCGCATTTATACATAAAAGTAACCCAAATACATAAAACTAACGACTCACCGTCGAGTGGTCGACACAAAACACACAATAAAATCCTCCGGCCGCGTTAATTTGGCTTGAAACAGCGGGGTTCTCTGCGGATTTATCCATTAGTAACCCAGCACAACCAGGCAGACACAGAGTTAGCGTCCAGTTCACCTCTGACCCGGAAGATGTCAAGATTCTATAGGTAGTCAACAGATTTAATGAAAAGTAACTAAAATACATAAAACTAACGACTCACCGTCGAGTGGTCGACACAAAACACACAATAAAATCCTTTGGCCGCGTTAATTTGGCTTGAAACAGCGGGGTTCTCTGTGGATTTATCCAAGAAACCCAGAACAACCAGCTAGCCACAGAATTAGCCCCAGAGTTCACCTCTGACCCGGAAGATGTCAAGATGGAATAGTCCATTTTTAGTAGGGGGATAAAGAAATCGACCGGTTTTTGTATTGCGTATTTAATGATCGTTTTCATCGTAACTATAATTATTTTTATGTTAAATGTACATTAACAAGCAGGATCAATGTTAGGGATGTAGGTGACTGGCCGGGGCGCGGCGGGGCCGGTGCCCCTGCTGATTGGGATCCCCAGGCAACGGCATCATTTGCCTACATGGTAGATCCGAGTCTGTTCTCCGCTCTGCTCCCTCCCCCTCCAACCCTCCCTCCTCTCTGCTCTTTACGGTGGGGAAAAAGGTAAAACAAGCAGCTACGGAGCCAGCATAAGAGCTTGTAAATAAGTTTATTGGTTTTTACTGATAGATAATTAGTTATTAGCGGTACTGCATTTTAAATAAAAATAGCACAAATCCGCTTATGAATTATAAAAGTTAGTCAAACCACAAAAACGCTGACAAAAAGTTTAGGTCCACTGTAAGCGGATTAGCGCTTTAGCGCTCTCTAGCGGTCTGTGCCCACCTTTGCTTATTTGTATGGAAGAGCCACAGTACAATTATTTATATATACTGTGTATATAAAATCAATTCTGAGGAAAAAGTAAAGGTCTGAATTATGAGATTAATGAGAGAATTCTGAGACTAAAGTCAGAATTCTGAGATTACAAAATCAGAAATCTGGTATTTAAAATAAGAATTCGGAGTCTAATGTCAGAAATCTGAAATTATGGTTGGAAGTATGAGATTTAAAAAGTCAGAATTCTGAGATTAAAAAGTCAGAACTCGTCCAAGAACTCGTCTTAAACGCAGAGGTGACAGGGCCTTCTCTGTAGCAGGCCCAAGACTTTGGAACGAGTTACCTCTGCTCGTCATACAGGCCCCCCCCCTCTCGGTTTTTCAAATCCCGTTTAAAGACCCATTACTATTCCGTTGCTTTCAACACCAGATGATCTGTGTTTGGTCGTTATATTTATTATCTGTGATGATTTTATGTCTATGTTCTGTTTTTTTTACTTCATTTTGTATGTTGCTTATGTGTTGCCTGTTGTTTGTTTGTTTTGTACAGCACTTTGGTTGGCCTTGTCGCTGTTTTAAGTGCTCTATAAATAAAATGGTATGGTATATAATTCTGAGATTAAAAAGTCAGAATTCTGAGATTAAAAAATCAGAATTGGGCCAATTATCACGATACCGATATGTCCCCAAACACCCATATCGGCATATAGTATCGGCCCTACCAGTACATCGGTCGGGCTCTATGATCTATTGGATTAGGAGCCATTTACTCTCCAGCATACAGTACAAGTTTAATTTAGTATTTTTAGCCATGCATTCCTCAGTGCAGCAGGACAACTTTTATTTTTATAGAATCCTGTTCTGATCAAACTTAATTGTTAGGTAAAAGTCAGCACTGCGAGCCGGCAATCAAATGACAATGAAATCTGATTCAACCACAGCGTTTGCATGAAGAAGGAATTTGACTGAGAGCTCCCAGTGTGTTTGGCTCATCCACATGCACGTCACTTTACAAAGACTGCTTTTATTTTGAATCTGTCAGTCCCTTCTTGTACATCTAAACAAGTGTTTCTTCCAGTCTCCCTGCGCTCTGTCTAAACTCACTCCTTTGTCTTTGCAGCTATTTTTCCACCCAACCTACTGGCCATTGTCAACCATAACTCAACCCCCCCCACCACTCTCCACAAGTCCTCCAGGTTCTTTGTCATCGCATTACTGACTTGACAGAGTCCTGCAACCCACATTTAAACCGCCTGATGGCTTCTAGCATTTACTGCTGAGTCGAGGTGCTTAGAAATGAAGTGAACGGAAAGAGTCACTTATCTGGACTGCAGTCTGACGATAATGTCACTTCATTTGCAAATATAATGACCGAGGCTCTTCAGTCTGCGTTCTGCTCTGATGCAAAGCTCTTGATTGCTTCATTGAGCCACTTGCTGCCAGCGTTTTGGAGATGTAGTGTTCTTTTCCCCGCTGCAGATGACTTCTTCAGTTCTTAATTAACAGTAAAGCTGGAACAAAACTTGATTAAAAGAGGAATGAGAAAAAGAAACGCAATCAAACCGTTTTTAAAGATAAATAAAGCCCTTTCAGTCATTTCTTTACCCATATACCGTAATCATCTTGTTCCTTTGATTTAAAGGTATTTTTTTGTAAGACCGTGAAAATTGTGCATTTGTTCAAAGCAAATTTTTATTAGCTGCCTCATGTCACTATTAAAACACATTATTTTTAATGTAGCAGAGATTTAAACCATAATTGGACAAAACAGTGTTTATGCTGATTATGTGCAATAATTACAAACATATAACCCATTTCTTAATAATAATCTCACTATATGGACAGTTTTGTGGGTTATTAATGATACTAAATATTTTAGGCATAATCCTTTTAGTAGCCATGTGGTTAACTGAACCATGTTAATGAAGCGTTGACTCGTAATACAGATGTGTAACAAACCAGTTGTGTAATGTCCAGGTAAGAGTTATTTGTCCTGGGAGCACTTAGGGATGCCCAAGAGGAGCTAGGGAGTGTTTCTGGGCAGATGGATGAAAGGGTTTCTCTTCTGGACCTGCTGCCATGCCGAGCTTTGTTCCCATATCATGGATAGGTGGCAAAAACCAATCCTATGGAGAACATGTTGATCAATGTTGATTCAACGTTTATGAGAATGTTTAATTCATGTTTTATTGAGTCTTAACTTTTACCTTTGTCTGTTGGTTTGGACTTTTGACATGCAAAATCCAGAACAAACTCTCGGGATTGTCAGGATGTGCAGCAAGACTGCTGGCATAGTCCTACAGAACCTCACTGACCTACACAAGGTGAGGTCAGTGAGCAAGGCCAGGCTGATTCTGGCAGATCCTGATCACCCACTCTATGGTAAGTTCAGATTGCTTTCATCTGGACACAGGTACCTGGATGAACAGACTGAAAAACCCATTCATCCCTGTAGCGATCAGGTTTCTCAATGAGCAGTGATGATTTCTGTACCATTATTTTAATAATGTATTTTCTAGTATGGCTGTTTTATGTGCCTACAGACTGAAACAAGTTGCTCCTTGGGAGTAATAAAGATTCTTGAAGTTGAACTTGAACATCCATGCTGTCTGTACCTGGGCCGAGATTCGATCTGGCAACCTTCTGGCAGCAGCAGCTGCACCACTGTTCTGCCCCACAGGTCTTTTCTGCTGTTTATTACACTGCCTGGCAAAAAAAAAAAAAAAGTTGCCACCAAAAAAAGTTACACACTAATATTTTGTTGGACCGCCTTTAGCTTTGATTATGGCATCCATTCGCTGTGGCATTGTTTCGATAAGCTTCTGCAATGTCACAAGATCTATTGCCATCCAGTGTTGCATACATTTTTCACCAAGATCTTGCATTGATGACTAGACACTAGGCATGATGGGTGCATCACTTCACCTGTCTCTCTTCTTACCCTGATGCACCCATCACTCTGGAACAGGGTAAATCTGGACTCATCCGACCACATGACCTTCTTCCATTGCTCCAGAGTCCAATCTTTATGTTCCCTAGCAAATTGAAGTCTTTTATTTCCAGTTAGCCTCACTGATTAGTGGTTTTGTTAAGGCTACACAGCTGTTCAGTCCCAATCCCTTGAGTTACCTTCACATTGTGCATGTGGAAATGCTCTTGCTTTCACTATTAAACATAGCCCTGAGTGCTACATTGTTTCTCTTCCATTTGATTTCACCAAACATTTAAGTGATCGCCGATCATGATCATTCAGGATTTTTTTTCAGCCACATTTCTTCCTCGAAGACGATGGGTCCCTACTATCCTTCCAGTTTTTAATAATGCGTTGGACAGTTCTTAACCCAGTTTTAGTAGTTTCTGCAATCTCCTTAGATGTTTTCTCTGCTTGATGCCAATGATTTGACCCTTCTCAAATAGACTGACATCTTTTCCATGACCACACGATTTGTCTTTCGACGTGGCTGTTTAAGAAATGAGAAGCAACTCATTGCACCAGTTGGGGTTAAATAACTTGTTGCCAGCTGAAAGATAATCGCCCATGTAGTACTTATCCAATAGGAGGCTCGTACCTATTTGCTTAGTTAAATCCAGGTGGTGACGTTTTTTTTGGCCAGGTAGTGTATAACTTTCTGAAATCATGCTTATGGTCACTCATGATTTGAACATAAAAACAATAAAAAATTCTAATGAGTATCTGCAGTCACATTGTTTTTAGTGCTCTTTTCTAATTTGGGAATTTTAATTTACATGATTACATCTGGCATGTGCAAAGATGCTTCACTTCAGTCCATGACCTAAATTAAATTATAAACTAGCATTCCGTAACAGAATACATATTACCAATCACTTTTGATGCCAGTTTAGACTTAGTCATGTTTCGAAAAAAATAAAATAATTGTCAGACGTTTAAACAAAATTATACAAAATCAAATGTAATATTGTGAAATAAGATGCGATAACACTAATACGTGTTCAGCACCAAAATCAGCCTAATATCTGCAAAAATATGCTATTACAGCCATTATTTCTTCACTATTGTTTATTACCTGTGGTTACCATTAGGAATTATGTTGACGCCAAAGCCACTCAGGTGTAGGTGTACATCCGGTGATTACTTTCGGAGAGTTTCATTAAAACCTGCCTACAGGGTAATGAGATATTTTATGAAAACATTCACCAAAACAGAAAAAAAACCATTATAGCCTTTTGACTTTGTCGGCAGGCGATAATAACGTTAGAGACTCTGAAATTAGAGTTTTTGCTTTGGTTCACTGGGACTGAACGTGTGGCCTAGAGTTTGACATTTATCAGCTTCAATTCTCCTTCTGTTATTTCTTGCCACAGATAATCCAATTTTTTTCCTTCTTTTTACAAAATTAGACAGTTTCCCTCTCATACTGGCTGAAAGCTGAGCCAGCTCGAACCAATTGGAGAGTGAGCAGGATTGTGTGTGTGTGTGTGGTGTGTGCGTGATGCCAGTACAAGAATTTAATGGAGACAAATCGATTTGGTCTCAACTCGGCTGTTGTGCGATTTTTTGCATAAAAACATAAAACATGTTTCAGGCTGTGGCTGCGGGTCGTTAATGAGCCGACCCGGTTCTCTCTGTGAGCTCACATGTTGAGGATACGCAGCAGGGGCTGCTGGGTAATGACGTGAAGAGGCTCTTATGTGTCAGCTGTGAAATAAATGAAATGTTCAGGAGAAATGTGACTCGGATTGGGTAGGAAATATCCGAGCGTCAGCAGCACAGTTCTTCTGTGTGGCTTTTGGTTTCTTTGCTCCTGTTTGCTGACAGAAAAAAAGGGAATTAAAAATTGGTTTGTGGGAAAACAGAAGCGAGTGTGTCAGAGCTGAAAGACTTTTGAGAATCATGAGCGTTAAAGTCACCTTCCCAGGTGGAGTGACAAGAGCTACTACTGTTTTGGCTTCAACACTAATTAAGATTTTACGTTTCTTCTAATTTGAACCCTCAGTCTTTTCCAGCTCACTTGTTTGTGGTAGTTGTGAAATTATACATTGCCTGTTGGTCATAAATGGTTAAGTTTCATGTATTTATCATTACAAACTATTTAAAATGTCAGTTTCTCACATTTTCTTTTCTCAATGTTTTTACAAGTGTGATTGCAATAAGATGTTGAAATGAAATGTAATTTCTTTATTCTTTTATCAGGCAGCTTATTAGGCAGCTAATTAGAGCAGAGTACCACAGCAGGACGTGACTAGATTTTTTTCTTCTCACAAAGCACAGTGAAATATTATGCAAGTGGTGTGAAATTTGTGAAGTATATTTTTTTCATGTAAACACGGCCTTAATTCTCTTTGACTCAATGTCTGAACAGTATTTCAAGCAAATGTGATAATCATGAACATGTTTCAGTTGGTGTAAAATTGTTATGGTAGCAATAGTCCTTAGCATCAACAAACTTACAAACAATTTTAGTGTATTCACCTTCACTCACAATCTATCTTGTTAGTTCCACCTTTTAATTATTTGTTCACATGCCATCTCTATGTTTTACTGCTTATCTGTAGTCAGGTCACAGAGGCAACCGGTCCAGGATAGAAACCCAGACATAGCTCTCCCCAGCTACAGCTTTCCAGCTCATTCTAGGGGACTCCAAGGCATTCCCAAGCAGAGACAATGCTCAATCCCTCCAGCAACTTCTGGGTCTTCCCTGAGGCCATCTACATGTGGGATTTGCCCATAAAACTTCTAAAAGGTGTCCAGGAGGCAAACCCCATCAGAAGACCAAACCAGCTAACTGACTCTTTTTTTATACTAAGTAGCAGTGGCTATACTCCAAGTTTCCTCTGGATGATGGAACTCCTCACCCTATCTCTAAGGCCCAGCATGCACAGCACTTGACCTTGACAAACCTCCTTGCAAGTGGTGGCACTATGTGGCAGTGGCTATCTGTTCTTTCTTCTAGCTTGGCTTGGCCAAGCCCTAGGGGCCAAGGCTTGACCACCTTGCTGACGAGCTCCCCCCAGGGTCCAGGAGGTGCCATGGTTTCCCTTTCTGGGAAAAGTTTCCTGATGCATTTTTTTTCATCAAGGTTTTGAAAATGTCTTAGTATGACCCTTCCCCAGAGCCCTGTTTGCCACGGGAGACTCTACCAAGGCTCGATACCCTTGAAAACATTGCAATCAGAGTCACAGGGGTACTCAAACCTCTCCACTACATTTAGGTGGCAATTCTGAAGAGGGGCTTGTTGACACACATGGCAATTTTGCCAGTCACATGGCGGAAACTCGATGCATTAAGGCATCTAGACGTAGTGAAGAAAACTCATCTCAATTCAAATGGTGTGT